>VMKM01004699.1:0-13605 GCA_008360985.2 Macquaria ambigua | reverse complement strand
GAGTGTGAGAGAGAGAGAGAGAGAGAGAGAGAGAGAGAGAGAGAGAGAGAGAGAGAGAGAGAGAGAGAGAGAGACTCCATAACTGTGAGAGATTCTTGAAGACATAAAAGCAAGTGCAAAGTAGCTTTTCCATCACATCCAACTTTCTCCCACCTTTGGTCTCTGTTCCACACACACACACACACACACACACACACACACACACACACACACTTATTCCCCTGTGTGTGTGATGTCTATACTCTGTTTGGGCAAGTGTGCCTAGATTTATGTACCTTCTGCACCTCCATTCATACATATTCCTGTACACTCGAGCATATACACGAATATATAAACAAACACACTCCTGCAGGAGTAACGGTCTCTTCCTACATGTCACACACACACACACACACAGCACAGCAGTGGCAACAAACTGACTCCAGCACACAACCACAATACACCTTTTCTCTCTCTGTCAGCCCCCCTCCCTCTAACAGATGGGACGATGGGATGGGCTGTTGCCAGAGTCGGCTTCCGAGCTGAAGCCTGACAATCTGATAGGTGTCGAAAAGGAGAAGAAATACGGTGAGGAGGGACAAGACAGAATGACAGAGGAGAGGACAGACAGATCAGGGGTAGTGTAATGTGAGGAAGAGAGATAAAAGTAGAACAAAAAGGGCATTTAAAAAACTAAATCTGGCTTATAGGTACATTTCTGCCTGCTAGCCCCGCTTGCTTCCTGTAGAAAAGCTCAGGGAAGCAGCTGTGTGCTGCTCTTTGTCGGAGGTGGGCGAGTTCACCAGACGTGCATTCCTCAAACCGTCCAGTTAATCGTCATCCTTGAAGCGTTCTCTCTTGTCCTGTTTAAAAACACTCCAGATAAAAGCATAAATCCTTCCTTTGTGCAGCTCGCCCAAGTTTGTTTTCAATTGTAGAATGGCTCCATTGTTGCCCCTCTAGCCTCAGGGGACAGTCAAGTCCATTAGGGTTTGGTACACCAGCATTTCTTCATGGATCAGGTTTTGTGCATGGGGGCATTGTCATGTTGAAACAAGGAACGACCTTCACTAATACACTTTTATAAAAGCACGGAAGTGCATTACATCCACAGACCTTTCACCTTTTTGTCTTACAAATGAATGTAAGGGAGGAATGTTCAGACCTGAACCTCTGAACCCGAATACTATTTCATAGTCTGTACTTTATCACTTTGATTCAGTTTTCTGATACCTTTCATACAAGATCAAACTTTTTTCAGTCAGTTTTTTATAGAGATTTTCAGACTTTAGAATAGATACTGTATTGTATGATACTGTTGGCGTATGTTGGCGTAGATGGAGACATCCACTCTGCTGCTGTGGTTTTCCAAAAATGATTTCATGCAGCCAATAAAAGATTACCTTACACGAATGTTGCGTCACCTAACAAAATGTGAATGTGAAGAGGTCTGTTTAGGATATGTGGTCAGAGTTTACCCTGCATCCATGTGGTGTCGGAATAATTGGAAAAATTCACGTGAGCGCCCCCTCAAGTCGGAACAACAACTCGGAAAGTCTGCGAAAATTTTGGTTCATAACTTGCCAGTTGACGTCATATATGCAGAAACATGGGGCACAAAAGTAAATGTTTGGTTGATGGTAAGAAACATTTCATTAATTCACGTATTGCATATCATTTTTGTGTGATTTGTAATATTGTAATAGTTGTAACTTAGTTGCTGTCCACGTAGAGTGACCTACATTAGTTAGAAAAGTTATTTATTAGCATCGACCCCGATAACACGTCAGGTAAAGCAATATTTTAGTGGTTTTAGGGATTGTACTGGTGCAGCAATAAGTCTGGGACCCTCAGCCAACCAAAGAGAAGGGGATCCATTCTTCCCCTTCTTCTTTGTAGCATCCATCCCGCAGAAATGGGACCATCCAAGGAGCACATGATCAATGAAATCGGCACGAACAGTGGATTCACTCGCAGGGAAGAAATAAATCTGCATGATTTTTTTCGTGCCGATGACCAATAACAATCCTCTGAAGCTCTGAAGGAACAAAGAGGTGGACAGTCCAAAATTAGCCATGTTGATTCATCCACTTTTATTTAACCTCCTCTGTCGGAGTATAAACTGCTCCACAAAAGAGGAATGGCTTACAGACAGTTATGAGCTAACTATTGGTTAGCAAGCTAAAGTTAAATCCTAAGAACAAAATGCCAGCGGGAGTAAACGGCACAGTACAGAGAAAATAGAAAGAAGCTTGGAGAGCTTTTCTGTGTCCAAACTTCTTCAACCGCATATTTCACAAAGACGCACAGAAGAAATTTCGCTGTGCCACTTTTTTGTGTGACTGAGCCTTTAGGCAACTAAAACGCTTTGTTAAGATGAAGAAATATTTGGTCATGGTTTTGAAAAGTCAGCTGTAATTGTTGGTCTGAAAGTTTGGGGCACAAATTCCAGTTTCTGGCAGTACTTTTGAATGTAATTTGTGGGGAGACTAGTCTGTTTAGTGTCTGTAAAATTGCAGAACTAAATGAATAAAACTGGGACAGAAAGAGTGTGAGATGAAAAGAAAATCACTGCAAAAGGTGACTCCAAAAGGCAGTGAGAGAGGTAACTGATTAGATTTAGCTGATATTGAAACTCCTATGTCCTTCATATCATCAGTAAACTGCACACTGTTGATGTTCACCAACCTGGCAACCTCATCATACCAAATGATACTTAATGTTTCTCTGAGAAGCAGAAAAAGCCATCCAAAGAGTTTTCCAATTTGCTAACTTAAAATTTTCCTCTTCCTGTGGGCGGACATAATCTCCCACCAGTTTTCAGACTTGACGTCAGAATTTCATTTGGGCAAAAAGAGCAAATCTACAGGGTCTCAATTAGTTTAAAATGGACAGCGTTTGCTGCTGAAGGCACATTGTGTGATTTACGCTGATAATATGGGTGTTAAAAACCCACCTCGGCTTGTGGAGCTGTAGAGGAGAGGAAGGTGGAGAGGAGAGAGAAATGAAGGGAGATGAAGAGACGCAGGAGGTAGTAGACAGAACGTGAGGAGAAATGAGACAGACGGTGTTGTTTGATGTTTGCTGCTGGTGCTGAGGGTCCAGGAGGCCTCAGATGATGGAAAACACAGAGAGGAGACAGAGGACAGACGGACAGATGGAGGGACAGAGTGAAGGAGTCAACAAGGAGAGTGACCACATGGGAGAGGACATTTTAAAAAGGAGTGGAGAGTATCCTGGTGGCTTTGCAAGGTCCCCCAAAAGTAGCATGTTTGCTTTATGTTAGTTGTTTTTTCTAATTTCATTAACTGCAAATTTCAGTTCAATATAAACTACAGGTCCTGCATTATTACCTAATGTTGTGGCCCTGTTTTGTAGACTAGTATATAGTCTATAAGGCTGTATTATTTCAGGATCTGGTTATTGTGATTATTTGGATCTCATGACTGTGTGTAATGTGAAAGGGGTTGCTTGTTGTAATAAACCCTTAGAGAATTATCACCCAACTCTGCAGTGTACTACCTTCTCAGCACCAAACAGCAGACAGAGTTAGCGACTAGCTGGTGAACATAGTGGAGCATTTAGCAGCTAAAGAGCCAGAGATTTTTCTCAGGAGTTGGTGGAGACTAACAAAACAGAGATGCATTTGTGAGGCGGCATGACTCCAGAATAAATGTTGCTCCATGTCTTCTGGATGTGGAAATAGGCAACTGTATGGTGAACATATTCGCTGTGTGACGGCGTTGTGTTCACAGCTTGTTTCTGTTGCTCCCAAGTGGCCCAAAAAAAATCTGTTATTGCTAAACTAAACAACAGTTTTCCACACAACTTTTAACAACTCTTCTCCGGACAAACTCAAGAATTTAATGTTCCTTTATGGGTTGAGAAACATTCTTCTTCTTTTTTTAATTTGTTTATTTATCAGGGACAATGGACAGTCATTGGCTTTCCCAGAGTTAGCTAGATTGCTACATTTCATCAGCAGTCCCTGGGCAGGCAAATCCACAAAATAATTATGGCATCAAATGTTATATTTCAGACAGAAGTACAGAGAGAATAAACATTGCATCATTGCTTCTTAAGCTAAAAAAACTATTTACAGACCCACTGGATTGGCAGAAAAAAGATGCATTGTCATAAAAAGCCATGCTTGATCATCGTTTCACCTACAGCACAGCTAGCTGAAGTGACAACATTTTGGGATTTGAAGAGCAACACGGGGACAGATAGAGAGTTCAGCAGAGGACAGCAGGGAGGCTGAACCACCTTCATCTCCCTTTCAATCACCGTGTTAGCGACCAGCTAATGGCTTTGAAATGACAACCTCACTGACAAGCTCATCACACATTCATTCAGCCGGTTAGCAATGCAAATAAGGAAGGTAAGCAGGAGGCTGTGAGACAGAGAAGGGGGGGGGTCATTTACATGCTAAAATGTTCCCAATTGTCGACATGTAGAAAATTCCACCACACTGAAATAAGAAGTCTCTAAAGACAGACGCACTCCAGTGATGTGCGGGAGGAAGGCAGCTTAGCTTCTGAAAAGCCTAAATGAGCACAATTATGCGCAGGCTGGTGCTGCGCATTAGCAAGCAAATGGGAGAGACAGAATTTATGCAATGAGGGGTTTGTGAAATTATGATGGCTGCTGCAGAAGAAATACGCAGCGTAGATTGTGTTGACTGTGTCAGGAGTAAAGAGGGAGAGACTGATGCATGGAGATGTAACTGGAGGACCCTGCAGCGCAATCAAATCAGCCTCATCACAATCGAATCATAATAGCTCTTCAAAGTAATGTGTGACAAAAGTGCTGCGATGTGAAGACAGTTTAATTGTGTTAATAGTACAATTCTCATTTAAAAAGACGAGAAAGTGTCAAATGAAGCAGAAGGAAAAGATGCGGAAAAATAAACAGCGGTGAAGGACACAGCAGCAAACAGTAACCAACGTTCAGCATTCAGACTCAGACGGTTTTTATTTCAACCTACATTCATTCAGGATTTCAAGGCAATAAAAAGCATTATTTCTATCAAGGTGCAAACAAAACTGGAGACAAATGGGTGAAAGAAACCAATTTGATAAAAAGAATTTGAATTGTCATTGAAATGGACATTTCGGGAAATACATTTATCTGATTTCTTGCCGTTTCTTGCCACTTTCATATCCGTCTGTCTAATATACGGCTACAGCCAGCATCCAGTTATCTTAGCTTAGCATAAACACTGGAAACAGGGGGAACAGCTAGCCTGGCTCCGTCAAAAGGCAAAAAGAAAATCCCACCTACCAGCACCTCCAAGTCTCACTAATCTAAGCTATATCTCTTTTATTTAATCCGTACAAAAACCAAAGTGTAAAAACATCAAGTGGCAGTTTTAGGCAGAGTCTCCCCTGGTTGCCTGGCAACCTCGTGAAGACAACAAGTCTGGTTTTTTGGATAAATTCTGAACCAGTTTCTGACTAACAGCTATAATGCAGCAAGCATTCAAACAATACAGTGAATCAGTCTCTTACTCACCTGTCAGGTATCTGCTTTGAAATCCCAGGAACAATGCACCCAATCTGCTAATTGATCCCCACTCTGACCCACACACAGCGCAGCCATTATTTCCATATTAATTATGTGAATGGCATTCCCCCTCTGCCATTATTCACTGTTCATTCATTTCAGCTGAATAGGGAAGTGGTGATGAGGGTGAAGAGAAGATGAAAAGAGAGATTGTAAGAGAGCTACATGTGAGTCTTGAAGAAAAGAAAATGGAAGGAGGAAGATGAGTGGAAGATGGAGAGAAGAAAGAGGGAACTCAGCAGCAGGGAGAGAGGGAGGAAAACAAAGATGGAGGGAGGAGAAGAGAGGAGGAGAAGGCCACAGAAAGAGTGGCTTTCCCTTTATAAAGAAGGATTTTCTGGTCTTCTTTTATGGAGGACCGAAACTACCAAAATCAAAAACTCAATGACTCAATAAATAAATTAATATTCCATTAAATGCACCAAAAATAATATTAAAAATACAAGTAGGCATTAAGTAATTGATCAAATAAAATGTGACATAATTTGATATTTCTGTTTTTATTTGCTTCTGTCCCTGTATTTGATTCCCTATTTATTTAATTTCCTATTTAATTTTCCACTTTATTTATTAATTTATTTATTTCTGTATGTTTTTATTATTTACTTAGAATATGGAGGACCAGATTCTTTGTCCATCAATGGATAGATGGACACACAATGTGTTTGCATGCTGGTATATTTGAAAATATATGCAGGTAACATTATTATGTTTTCCCATTACTTTAAGACTACGTCCACACTAAGCAGCTGCATTTGTATTTTTCTCTCCTTTTTCTTTCTTTCCAGACATTATAATAATATTTTTTATTTATAGAGCACTTTTCAAAATCCACATTACAAAGTTCTTCACAAAGACAGCAAAATAAAACATTCAAGCCATAAAACCAAGAAAACGGATACCAATACAGAATAAAAACATTTTAAAAAGGAAATAAAGACAGTTCAAAGAAAGATTTTAACTCTAAACTAAAATGAAATCAGGGAAGGCTCTCCGATAAAAGTACGTTTTAAGAAGGGATTTGAAGGAGATCACTGACTCAGCCAGCCACGTTAGTCTTGTCTGAACTTGTGCTATGAATGCTTTAGGGTCACTTAGTAGAAACGCAGTATCATTACGCAGTACATTTACTCAAACAGAACATACAGTAATCGTACTGTTTCCACCACTGCATTCAGGCATAATAAGTGTGTCAGTGTGTGTGCAACTATGAGGGGACTGGGAGCAATTGTAACACAGATGTTTGTGCATATGTGTGTGTGTGTGTGTGTGTGTGTGTGTGTGTGTGTGTGTGTGTGTGTGTGTGTGAGACAGAAAGAAAGACTGTCCATTCATGAGTAATGATCATCTGAAACGTGTGTGACATCCGGCAACAATGGGCAAAACCCTCCAAACTTCCCCCCCTCCTCCTCCTCTCATCTGGCACCAGGCTTCTCCCATGAATCCTCTGCTCTCCACTCTGCCACCCTTCCTCTTCCTCTCTCCTCACTGAAATCCACATCTCAAACCCTGCACTGGACAGATGCGAGCAGAGGGGGAGTGACGTAGCCAGAGGGATGATGCAGGGAAAGAGAAAAGTGGAGGAGGGAGCGGAGGACACATTGAAGAGAGGAGGTGGTGGTGTGTGTGGGGGGGGTGGGGGGGTGTAAGATGAAGGCTAATGAGGCAACATGATGAGAGGAGATGAAAAGAGTGAGGAGTCATCGCTAGTGGGGAGCGAATGAAAGAAAATGGCAAAATCGTGAAGGGAGATGCAAGGAAGTAGAATCACTCAAAAGACAGAAGACACTTTGGGGATCACAACAGGAGGAAAGTGGTAGTAAGATGGACACGGACACACACACACACACACACACACACACACACACACACACACACACCCCTTCTCCCTGAAAGCGTACAGACGTGTAAATCCCCTGTGAAGCCAGCAGCAGTGCAGCTCAGCTCACAGCCACTGTATCCTATCTCCATATTCCAAATCCCATGTTTGTCTTATTACCATAATCGGCTCTGAACAGAAACACAACAAGAACACACACACACACACACACACACACACACAGTTATTCGGTAAAGTCAGCGGGTTACAGTCAGCCACAGTCGCCATATTTTACCTAAATCCCAAAAAGTCCTTGCCAAACCAGGTCTCCCTAGACGTTACGTACACGCTGGATGATTTTGCTAGACGCATTTTATCAACGTTCAATGAAAACACAGGGAGTAATTCAATAAAAAGACATTAATATAATATAAAAGTAAGGCCCGTTGCATGTCTCAAGACGTTCATGTATCCGCAAACCTCTGACTTTTGAAATTTGAGACACGACCATCTGCGGCTGCACCACACGTCTCTGGTCGATGATTGGCTCGTTGGTCTGTGGTACCCCCCTTAACTAAATCACTTCCTCTTCTGTCTCCTTCTTAAAACACACTGGCAAATCAATTAACCAACGTGTTTGTAAAGATGAGGTGACGAGTAGAAAACAACCCATGTGCTGCCCAATGGAGACACACAGCCACTGTGAACGTTTCCAGTTTTCTTTTCTCGAAAACAAACTCGGAGAAGCCACACGAAGGTGAGATTTATGCTTCATCAAAACCCTCTTTCCAACATGCCCTCGAAGAACCTTCCCTGATTTTACGTGAGTTTTAAATTGTCTTTGAACTGTCTTTTATTTCCTTTTAAATGTTTTTATTCTATATTGGTATCTGTTTTCTTGATTTTATGACTTGAATGTTGGATTCTACAAGAGAGAAGGTTTAAGGACGAGGACCAACTAGTGTGTGTGGCAAATGCACGTTTGGTTAACTTTCCCAAATCCAATGAAGAACAGCGCACAGCCGCTTCCCTAAGCCTTTCTATCTGAAGCATCTGGGTCCGTCTTCTAGGCCGTGGATAAGACTGAAGAAATTTGCAATCAAACCAACCAACTGACACAAATCCAACCTGGGGGTTTTGGGCCCCTGAGGGTCCGTGGCCTCAGGGCAGCTTATCTCAAGCACACAGTCGAGCACAGAGCTTCGTCTGTATTTTATGTGAATACGTCTCAAAAAGCTGTATTCATTTAGGTCCTTTAGGTACCTACATTGAAGCAAACACTGACCATGTACTGCACTAACTGTAAAGTGAAAGGTAGAGGCAGGCTTAATGAGGCATGTGAACTGGCCACGCCACATTTTCAGGTCCACCTTTGCGGCATGTTTCCTCTCTGAAAAGGTCTTGAATCAGCCTGTGAGTCAACCCACCTGTCAGTCAGTCCATTAGCCTGTCAGCCACCACGATGGCCAACCAGCCAGACGGCCAAACTTCCAGGCGATCTTTCTAACAGCGAACCTCGTTACTCCTTTACCTCGATGACATACACACACACACACACACACACACACACACACACAAGCCGACTCGGCTGGATAACAAGGCCCGCAGATGAGGCTAACCTCGTGTAGCGGAGCAGCCAATTAGACCCCGGCAGCCTCGCACTACACCACTGCTGCTCATAATAACGATGATGATGGTGATGATGGCGCATGCACCGCAGAGACCAAACAAGACGCGAGACATCGCTTCCCTCTAATCGCTCTTTGATTCCGTACAGAGACAAAAATAAAAAATAAAAAAAACACATGAGGAGAGCAGGAGGAGGAGGAGGGGTGAGGGGAGGAGAGTTGAAAGGGTTCACTGAGGCTTAGTTTAAAATATTATAATATTAATATTATATTAAAATATATATATTTTTTTTTTCTTTCCATGATCTAAATTTAGACGCTCACAGAGCCATCTGGCACTTAACACAGCAAGTTAATGAAGCAGGAAAATCCCCCACCACCACCACCACCACCAGCTCCCCACTATGTGATACTGTTATTTGGTGGCCTTTGGTACGTTCATTAACTGTAAGTGCGTTATGTTGGGGGGTTGTTAAGTGCCCACGAATTACCAAACATGTATATAATCTCTGTAAATATTTGAATCCTGTATACTTGACTGCAATTATGCCAGTAGAGCACTCTTACAAAAGATACTGCATGGGTCAACATGTGCTTTGTAGACTAGTAGAAGGCTTGAGACCATGTCCCCGGGGTGTCTTGTGGGGATGCTTTGCAAGTATGGGATGCCGAGGCTGTTGCTATGTGCCACCCGGTCCTTGTATAACCAGAGTTAGTGCTGTGTTGGTATTCTCGGCAATAAAAGTCAACCACTTTCCCGGTCGCAGGTCGGCTCTACCAGTGTTCTGTTTGTGATTTTCCAGGACAGACCAGAAAACTGGATCTCTGCTTTTTGTGGATCACGTTCACAGCTTCGTCAGACCATGACCCCCGGATGGTTTTTCATCAAGCGGGAAGCGGCCAGAATGAAGTTCAGCACCTCCAAGTCTGAGGCTGCATCCACTCGAATACTTTTTTGTTTTAAACCGGCATTTCAAAACGAAAAACGATCTCCGTCCACACGAGTGTTTTATCACCGTTTCGGAAATAATCTCAGTCCATATCACACGCCTGAAAACACATATCACATGACCATTCACGTGCACTGGGCATGCGTGTCCTGGTGTAAACAGGAAGCAGATTGTCTGCTCTGTGGTTGGTCGCTTTCTTAGTTGCAGGAAATACTACGAACGAGGAACAGCAACGGAGAAAAGTAAGAGCAGAGATTTCTCTGCTTGGACCGACGACCGAGTGGAACCGTTACTGAAAAGTAAGTGTTGTAATTCGTTATCCATGTCGTTTGTTTTCTTCTGGGAAAGGGTCATGTGATCGGGGTGTGACAAATCAGGGAAGGACACATCGTGGCTGATAAGACCCAATCAGGAAGCGAACGTGGGCGTCTGCGTCATCGTTTTAAAATGTCTGTTTCTGCCAGTCTTCTCTAAAATGCAATCTCTGAGTTTTTAAACTAATACGGGGTCAGCAGAGTTTTAAAAAGGTCTCCATTTTAGGGCTTATAAAACGCTGGAGTAGTGTGGATGCTAGATGTAAACGTAGAAAAAGTTTTTAAAACAAAAAACGTAGTGTGGATGTAGCCTGAGGCGGCGTTACTCTGCCCGGAGCAAGGATTAGAACCGCTGCTCCTTCGTGATGACAGGAGTCAGTTGAGGTGGTTTGGACACCTCATTAGGATGACTTCTGGACACCTTCCTCTGGAGGCTTTCCAGTCATGTCCAACTGGAAGGAGAACCCTGGGGAAATTATGTCTGGTCTCTTTCTCTTCATACAAAAAACTCAAGCGCCTGTTAACATCTGTGGTAGAAATGTACGGACATCAGGGAATGTTTAATTTATGCAGGGGCATAGTGGTTAATCTTGGAGGCCTCACAGAGTCCTTCAAGCCTGGAGTGCTTTATTATGGCTTTGGGTGTCTGGAGATAAAGATAAGATGGAGAGCCTGTAGAAGTTCCAGACACTAATAATAATAATAATAATAATAATAATAATAATAATAATAATATGGAATGAGAAACGACATTGACCGAGAGTTACCCACATTGTTTGCCTCTTCCCTGGTGGTGTGATTATACGTGATTCCATGTGACGTGGTACATACTGTATGAAGCTGATGTAACGTTACGTTAAGTTTTTGGTACCAAGATCTTCTCTGACGTCAGATTTGTATTGTAATAAACTTATATATTCAAGTTAGGACAACTGAGGCTCATCGAGTTTATTCTTCTATTCATCAAAGCGAAGACTGACCAGAAGTACAAGTTTGTCCACATCAACATCCGAAACCAAATCTAGGGTAGGGGAGTAAAAAAGCAGCCCCTCACAAACAGTAAAATCCTACTTTGACGTGAAGTCAGTGAACAGTGAAGTTCAGTGGTATTGTGCACACACATTATTGAACTGTGTTGTAATTTCTTAATATAGTTGATATGGGTGTTGAGGAAGATTGTTGTGGTGATTCGGGAGACTTTACTTCTAGTAATACAGTAAGTTAAAAGGGTCATTCTTACATTTCCGTGTGAGTACAGATGAAACAAAATGAGATACAACATGTTAATTAGTGAGCATTGAGGTGTTGGTACGAGTATTTTTGAACTATGGACAGAGCCAGGCTAGCTTTCCCCCTTGTTTCCAGTCTTTATGCTAAGCTAGGCTAACCACGTCCTGACTCCATCACAGTGCTTAATCTCACTCTCAGAAATAAAGACAAGTCAAACGTGCAGCCAGCAGACCTTCTAGACTTTTCCTTGTGCTCCATTTCTATGACAGTGTTTAATTTGTTCTAATTTCATGCACCTGACACCACTTAACTTTTTAAAAAAGGTTGGACTGGGACAGTCGGGTCAACCTCCACACTCGGGAGGTCATTAGCCATGACATTTGTGCTGGTAACTCTTCCGCATTAAAAGAATAAATACACAGCAAATGTGAACTTTAAAAGACTAATTTTTACTCCAAGTACAAACCAATCTACCTCCAGCTGGATATGGCAGGTTGTGGTGGTTTAAACACACCAGGTAAACGCAGGTGAGCGCAGTAGTCTTTCATATTGCACCCACTTGACTAGCCTCGGTATTCTAACTAGCTACTCCCTGTGGTTTTAGTCCCTGCCAGGGACGGAGGGGAAAAGAAACAGGAGGATCTGGAGGATTACCACTTTAAATCCTATTTCTGCTTTATTTTTCTCTCTTCTTCACTGCTGCTCGGACCAAACGTCCCCTCAGGGGAACAATGAAGTTTATTTACATATGTCACACATTGACTTCAGTGTCTGGAGGGTTGGTTCACTCTTTTATATTTAAAAATATGGGTGCTCTTGAAATTATCATTCATAAAGTTTGCACTTACGTTTTGGTATTATTAATATTGCAAATGCATTAGAAAAACTGCACAAATTTGTTTTTTTATGCGTTTTATTTGTTCTGTGCAGATTGTGTCTCACTTCAGGATTAAGAATGTTTGTGTTGTTGTTCTTGTACTTCTCTTAAATGTTGCTTTTAATCCTGTGGAGAGCAGGAGTAGTGCCGTCACGCTCCCTTTAATTCTTTACAATCCATTCTTAGCCAGATTTGCATTTTCTATCCATCCTTGTTTTTCTCAGATTGTCACCTCATTCTTCCTCTGGCCCGTCTTTGGCAGCTAAGGGCACGGTCACTCACACACACACACACACACACACACACACACACACACACACACCAGCTGAGCTGCTCCCTGATGTGGAGAAGGAGCTTAACTGTGTGTGTAAGCTCATCTTGCCTTTAGCTAATGCCACCCACACATGCATGGACACACACACACGCTCACTAATAGGCATGCAGAAAGTATGATTAGGTGGAAATTCATTCAAACATTGTGCTGCACCGTCACTGACATGCGTGAATATTGATGTGCGAACAGGCGGGCTGCCGTCACACACACACACACACACACACACACGCAGCCTCGTAATAGAACAGAATACTAATGTAAAGGGATATGGCTGTCAAACGTGACAAACAAACACAAACACAGCTGAGCATCCAGAGGGTTGAAAAGGCCCCCCACACACACACAAACACACACACACACACACACACGTCATGGAAGGTGACGGAGCAAAAAATATTTTCTCTCTCATTATCTCTCCCTCACACACACACACACACACACACGCGTCAAGTACAGCAAAGTTTTACACGAGTGTGAACATGCCTGAGCACTTAAGCCTTCACACACACACACACGCACACACACATGCTCATGCATGACACAGCATCACCTCATCCACCTCTGCAGGACGAGAGTTGCCCCCACCCACACACATACCCACACACCCTCCCAAACACCAACAACCGTTTCCATGACAACATCCAATCAGCAAGCTGGTAGAGAGAAACAGCCAGTCACTTTTTAGAGCAGAGCGAGGCTGATGAATTCCAATGGAGGGAGGGAGGGAGGAAAGGAAGAGGAGGTAAGGAAGGACAGAAAGGAGGAAGGACAGGAAGGGAGGAGGGTGGAGAAGGGATTGAAAGATGGATAAGACATATCAGGAAGGAAGAGGAGGTAAGGAAGGAGAAAGGGAAGGAAGTATGGAAAGGTGAAGAGGAGAAGAGATAAAACAAATCAAGAGGGAAGAGA
>VMKM01004698.1:0-13612 GCA_008360985.2 Macquaria ambigua | reverse complement strand
CCCCCCCCCCCCCCCCCCCCCCTTCCAGGTGAAAGATGCATACCTCCACCCAGAGCAGTTCACCATTGAGAACGGTCTGTTAACTCCCACTCTGAAGGCAAAGAGGGCCGAACTCAAAACTCTCTTCCAGCCACAGATCGACAAACTGTATGCTAACTTCCAATAAATGGAATGAACCTACACCACCAACTCATCTACTTTGGTCCTTTTTTTGTGAAGTCTTTGATTAAAACATGATTCAATTCACCTCTTGTGCAGTAGCCTTTCTAAACATCCACAACAAGACAGATCAACTTTAAGTTCTATGTGTTTTGGCTTTAGAGGCCTAAGACAATGCGATTCTGTTAAACTCATCTTCCTGCAGAACAAATCTTGCAGTGCAGGCTGGGGGTTTAGCTGGACAGACTTCTTGGCTACAACCTGAGTGAATCATCCTTTTACAGTCCCAGCTGAAGAGTTGGATGCATCAGGTGTGCTTCACAAAAACCTTAAATGCACTCCATGCTTGTGTTAAAATGTACTTCAAATGCTTGACAGTTCATTTGTTAGTGTCACAGAATATGATTATAGAACTGTCATCACTGCATTGCACTTAAGTTGGGATGAACAAGAGAGATCGAAAGAGGGGTAAAAATCAAGGCAGCAGAGGCTGAGAGAACTTTTAGGTTCATCAATTCAGTTTTATTTATATAGCGCCATATCATAACAAAGTTATCTCAGGGCACTTTTTCGACAAATGTTTCTGTTGAAGTTGCCCCGTACGCAGCCCTGGAAAAAAGTGTCATGTTTCTGAGGTGAGTCATAAATATTGATCGGTGAACACAAACTATAAACAGTGAGGCTAGTTTGTAGTGTGATAGTGTACTAAAATGGTAAGTGGACTTAACTTGTATAGCACTTCTCAACCCTAACGGTTCCCAAAGCACTTTACAGATTGGTCTTATTCACCCATTCACACACCGATGGTGACGGGGCTGCCATGCAAGGTGCTGGCCTCCATCTGGAGTAACTTGGGGTTCAGTGTCTTGCCCAAGGACACTTCATGTGGACAGGAGGAGCTGGGGTCGAACCATGTATACACGACATCTATTGCATGTCTGCTGCTCTTCCTGAGGTTTCCCTGTTTTTTTATTTAAAAAAAAAAAAAAAACCCTTATTCCTTAACTGAATTGAGGGTCTACGGATAGAGGGTGTCGTTTACTCGACAGACTGTAAAGCTCCTTGAGGCTGATTTGAGATATTGGGCTGTATAAATAAAATTGACTCTGACAAGCGAGTCTGCTGGAGCAGCTGGTGATTACACTGAAATAGGAAAAAACGCTTGGATTTGTCCATCATTTGAGCTTCAACAGAAGTGAATGAGAGCAGTGAATATTTGTAAGATGGAAATATAATGTGGCCAAAACTTAAGTCTCTAGTATGGGTCAATCTCCAAAACAATCCTACAATTCCCATAAGGCAACTCAATAGCCTCTTTTCTTGGACCCCTCAGTATTCAAACTGCCATGCTTTAGAGTGTAACAAGGCTTTCTGTAAAAAAAAAAAACTGAAGTCTCAAACCCTCATGACACAGAAGACATACACTCTGGCCACTTTATTAGGTAGCCTACACATATACAATCTTATGCAATCCAGCACAACAGTTCTGCCACATATTCTACATCTATAAAATGTACAATGGCAAGTTTGTTTAAACTTCAACTGCATTATATTGAGTGCTGTTTCAAATGTTTTGTCCTCCCTGTTTACACACATGAGGGGGGGCAGAATATTAGAAACACCTCAATATAATAGTCCAGTACAACACCATCACTATGACCTCTGTGCTAAAACATGTAATTGAAATAACACATGACGGCATCAAAAAAAGCCTGGACATTACAGGCATCAGAACAGTTGTATTGGATTGCATTAGACCGTACAGGTGTACCTAATAAAGTGGCCACTGTTTTCTTTGTTTTCAAATGGCTGAATAGTACTCCTTGTGAAAAGTAAACCAATCTTCATATACAGTATAAAACCAATGGAGTGCCCCTTTAAATGTTTACCATGTTGCCAATATTACAGATAGTAAGTGATAAATGTCTACTACTGTAATCAGCCTTAGTGAGGGTAGAGAACAAGGCAACACTTATCAGACATATTAATATTAATCATGTCCACACGCCAGTGAAACTTTGGGACTCATTTTCCATTCATGTTTATATATAAGTGCATCCACATGGTCTTTACTTTAAGCTGAACATCTATGGGAGCATTATATTTGGACGTGGTCTAAATCGGTGTAACAAGTCAGTTCACAAAGTTCAAGCAAAACGGTTTCTGCTTTTTGTTTGTCAACACCGCCCTCATGTGTTAGAATACAAACATTGCAGGTACTGATGCTTTACTATGCTGCAGTACTCATCTGTGCCCTGCATATTATTATTGAAAGTAATGAATGGCAACAATGGTTCAATGATGTTTTACATCATTAGTGCAGGATTATTATTTGCAACGCACCCAAAAATGACTAAAGATATGTTGAACTAGTTTTCTGATTATTCAAATCACTGATAGTTAACATCAATATCGGGACTTGCTACTCCCTGAATAAGCCCTGGTAGTCTGCCTGCCCTCCACCCACTGCATGCTGGTATATTATTTAACTCAGCTTCCCTTGGAGTTAGCCAGTAAGGAAAATAAATGATTTATTTTGTAGCTGAATTTTAATTTCCAGAGCATTATTTGTTACAAATATGATATACAGTTTCTCATGATTTTATTTGACCTATCTAGCAGTGTTTTTGTTTCATAACTCTTGGACAAATATTTCCAACTTAGCAGACATGGAAATTAAACTGAAAAAACTAAATAAAACCCATTAAATTTGAAATGAGGGTTTTCAGCAGCTTTAAATACCATGCACTCTGCTTATTTAATTTACACCAAATATACATACATTGAAGATAATCACATAGAATGTACAAATGAGTTACAGATTGTGGCACATTGTGTCATAAACAGATTTACAGTTTGGAGTGTGTTACAGGGCTGATCGTATGAGATATGGAGGCACGGAGAGGAGAAGAATCCACTCAAGAATAGTGACCAAGAGTCGAGGTATGGTTTAAGTTCATCTTGCATAGTAGCTGTTCATTTTTCAAGAGAGAAATGTTCTACAAGTAGAAATATAACAAATAGAATCTGATTCAGCTAAAGAGAAATACGAGTCTACATGTTACACAAAAGCTGTACGATTCTTTGTGGGAACCTTATAGGCTACTGGTTTGTGAATACAGGGATGTATTTTTGCTTTGCAGGTCAGCTGAACATGTTTATTCATCATGTGCCGTGCATCTGCTGTAGCTCTGCTTCTGGTGTTAATAAATAAAATGAAACACATAAATAGTGTACATCTGCCAATGTTATCTTATAGGCCATTAAAGTGTGAAACATGGACTTGTAGGTGTTTGGAAATGGAAACTGATTTAGCTAAATGAAGAGAAACATCTGGCCTATTCATATGTCTGTATGAACAATGTCAAAGCAGTGTTGGCAGAAGTATTCAGATCTTTTACTTAAGTAAAAGTACTAACACAGTACCACAGTGTGAAAATACTCCACTACAAGTAAAAGTCTTGCATTCAATATCTTAAGTAAAAGTATCTAAGTATTATCAGCAAAATCTACTTAAAGTATCAAAAGTTAGTCATCATTCTGCAGTAAAATGCTTCCTGTCAGAGATTTACTGTTATATCTGATGTTTTTGGATTAATATTACTGCTGCAGCAATGCATCATATTCTACAAGATCATATGTTTGTATCTTAAGAAGGAGGATTTTCTCAACCCATAAAGGAACACAATCATTCAGTTTATCACAAACATTCAAAATCACCAAATTTGTTGATGGTTTTCACTGAACAGGAAAACTGTAATCTGAAAAGTAACTAGTAACAAAAGCTGTCAGACAAATGTAGTGCAGTAAAAAGTACAATATTTGCCTCTGAGATGTAACGGAGTAGAAGTATAAAGTTGCATGAAATGGAAAGTATCTTGAATTTGAGTAAATGTACTCGGTTATATTCCACCACTGGGTAATGCTGCCACCTTGTGTTGACTTTGCTCGTTGGTTTCCCAGAGAGTCGCTCCGGGCTGCAGCTGGATACCGCTCCGCTTCACCTGGAGTTTTAACCGGGACACACCGACGCTTCCACCGCTCTCCCCGGGCTGCTTTGGGACCCCTAACAGGCACAAGTCCTTCAGTCAGTCAGACAGTGGAGGTGTACGCAAATGTCACCTCCTCTCATGCGTTTGCATAGCGACGATTTTACAGTCGGTGCGAGGATTTGGCTCGTTGCTCCTTAACTCCTGTGATCAAACTTACCTGAGAGCCGGAGCAGCTGCTGCACACTTCTTCAACATGGCTTCTTCCGCCACAGGTGACCACGAAGAGCAGGTAAGCGGACTTTTACTTCCTCCTGCTGTTGTAAATAACACTTTTCCATCTTAATGTCAGGATAAATCTTCTGGTTTGGTTTGTTGTAGTTTGTTGTTGTGGAATACAAACGTTTGTTTCCTCCAAGTTCCTGACTGTTGGCTTAAAGATTATTATCCTCTGCGGGTAAAATGAGAAATAGTAAAAATTGCAAATATCTACATGGCTCATTTTCTTTGGTATGCAAATAGTACTCCTAACTGTTACGGAAGGCTAGCTGTGTTTTGAGTCTTGTGATATTAACGTTTTAAGGGTTGACGTTGCGATTCATTCAGAACAGTAAGTAACGCTTGAGTTTTACGTCCACTTGCTGATATGACTCCATGAAATGAAACTGGACATATCGGTCTTCACCTGAGTTAATGTAACATGCACATATCTCATGTTGATACCAATTACCCTCAGAAACTGACAGGAATAATGACATTAAAGGACCATATCAGTGTGTTTTCATTAACCTAGTTTTAGCCCCTTAACTAGCCTATGTCATGTGGACATAACATGTTTGCTCAGAATTTTTGAATGGATGTACAGCTTTACATTTGTCCAGGCGGCCATTGGTTTCCATTTATTTCTATATGATAATGTACTAGCAAACTGTTTAAACTGTAGGTGCGTAATCCATCAAGAGCTGAAACAATTAGTCGAATAATTGTACTAAGTCCATCCACAGAAAATGTATTTGCAACAATTTCATTTAATCATAATGCCAAAAATGTACTGGTTCCACCCTCTTAAATGTGTTTTTCTTAGTCTTCTATTATAGTAAATTAAGTATTGCTGGATTTTGGACTGTTGGTTGGACAAAACAAGCAATATGAATATGTCAGCTCAGGCTCTGGGAAACCCTGATGGGTATTGTTCACTATTTTCTGACATTTTATGGACTTAATGTGACTAAATGATTTATTGATTCATTAATTAAGGAAATAAAAATCGCTAGTGAAAATCACCATTATTTGTAGTCTGACTGGCACTAAAAGTGCAGACTGATTTGAAACGGCTGCATTGAATTATCTAATAATTTGTCTGCAACTTAATGTTCATACTGTACAGAAATGAATGGAAGACAATGGCTGCCTGAAACATGTCACAACCAGTGTGCAAATATCAAAATGCCTGTCTGTCTGCTCAGCTGTCTTTCCTTCAGTCTGACAGACTGTATGTGGTGATGTGTCTATCTTTACTTTTTCCCTCTTCTTTTCTTGGCTTACCTTTCCTCGAATTTCAATCATTATCCAGCAAATTTGTGAGCTTGCAGTTTTTCAGCAGAATACTTGTAGTTTTGGCTAATCATCACTCTTAAGGCAAAAACTCAGTCCAGTTAAAGTCATAGATTGGCTGGTTACATGTTTCTGGATATTTATATCTTATGTTTTGTAATCAGCATTGCTTAATGAGGAAGGGAGCACTGTAATATGGTTTTATAGATAAATATATTGAACCTTGAATCATCTTGGCCTTCTGCACAATTAAAGGGTTAATACTCAGAAGATCTATGAAGAAATATATACAAGCAATTTACTTGGAGCTCTACTTGGGTTTTGCTCATACAAGCCAGTCACACTGCTTCAATTCAACACTATGTAGTGATACCAAAAAGCATTACGACTCTGGCAGTTAGTATACAAGAACTTGATGGACTGCATTGTTTTGTTGTACCAGGAAATAATATGAGCGCTGGCAGACATTAAACTAGTAGCAACCTCAGAAGATTGTTGCCAATTTCAAATTTGAACATGTCATGAGTAGCAAGTAAACTGCATTTCCAAGGATGTGTTAGTTTCACTGGTTTTTTTTTTTTTTTTGTTGGTTTTGTCATTTGTCCTGTGTCAGTGTAATAAATACTCAAAACACGGAATTGATTTCAGGGTGGGAAATTAACTTTACCAGCCACTGACAGAAAGTCTTTCGAACACGTGGTTAACGTTGTGAAACAGTTGCTCTTTTGTTAGGTTAAGGCACCAAAACTACTTGGTTAGGAACAGATCATGGTTTGGGTCAAAATAATACGTCAACACTGACTTTTGGTTTCACACAGGACACGAACAGCAGTCTCCTGGGTGAAGGTCAGGCATTTGATCCATCCATCCATCCATCCACCCACCCCGACTTCCTCACAACATGGACTTTGTCGCTCTTTATACTATGTCACCTGACTCCCTAAAGACTTTCTGGCTAAAAGCTTTCTGGCAGAAAGCCCTGAAGGCATACTTCTCCCATCTGCTGAAATCTACCAGCCACTTTCATATTTTACCTGCATTCGGCTGGTGGCTGGTGCTAATTTCCATTCCTGGTTGATTTGCAAATTTGGACTCAGATAATGTGGCAGGTAATAACTTCATGAGGGGAATGAAACTCAAGTTCAAACAATGACCTCTTGCCAGGATTTAGGGGCTATCAACAAGTAAACGATGCATAGACATTGCAGTTTATTAAGTGTATTTTAAATGCTTACTATACTGATGAATGTTTTTTAAAGGCTGGAATAGGCAGAGCATTTTCTGTTGCCTAAAGTCATATGTCCTATCTGAAAGTAATAGGTGTGTATGATGATTTCTTTTAGCCATACTGTCTGTCTATGCCTGTTGATCTGTGTGTATTCCAGCCTGTTTGTGCGCCTATCTGTCTGTGGTTCCTCCAATCTGTCCATTAATGGTTGACCACAGATTGTAATGGGAAATGGAAGGCGGTTCAGTTTCTCAGAGGTAGTAGTAATAACTGCCTGTTGTCAAGACACTGTGCAGGAGGTTTATTGTGGCAGAGCAAACACGGTGAGGCTCTGCCTATAATCCTGGTCAAAAGCAAATGGACAACACAGTGATTACACTACACCTGGAGCCTGCAGAGCTGTCTCCAGCTGTGTGTGTCTGTGCAGGGAGGCCTGACGGGTTAAAAAGGCAAACATGGGTTTGGAGGAAATTATGAAGTGAATTTTCCTTTAAACTTACAGTGCATTATTCGTCAGCTATAAACACATGTCTGTGTCTTTGGGGTTGCATGGGGCTGTTGGTGATCAGAAGGGGTTAGTCCTCACTGTCAAAACAGACATTTGATGTCTTATTTGTTGGTGTCATGTTTGTGTCTATGGTTTGGCTAGTTGTTGTAGTGTTGCCAGTAGCCACCAGCCATGTTCTGTACCACAGCTGGAAATGAGTCACAATCAACATTTGGTTTCCACTATAGGCCGACTGATACTAGATTTTTAAGGCCAGTACCAATATTGATATTTGAGTGTAAAATATCTGGTAATGATATATTGGCTTTAGTGCTGCAACTAACTATTATTTTCATTATCAATTAATCTGCTCGTTATCTTCTTGATTAATCATTAAATTGTTTTGTCCATAAAATGTCAGAAAAAAAGGAAAAATGTCTGTCTTCATGTTGCTTGTTTGGTTTGACCAACAGTCCAAAACCCAGATATTCAGTTTACCATCTTGTATCAATACAAAGAAAAGCATCAAATCATCACATTTGAGAAGCTGGAACTGGCAAATGTTTGGAATTTTTTTGCTTTAAAAAATGTTGATAATTAGGTTATCACAATAGTTGCTGGATAATTTTCTGTTGGTCGGTTAATTGAACGAAATGCCAGGGTGGAAGTAGACAGAACAGTAGAGAGAAGCTCTGTGGCTGTTGTGACTGACTAACGCTAACCCCGCTGTGCCGAGATATGTGACAGACAGCTGACAGGCTTTTTGTTCTTCTCAATGCTGGACTGATACTTAAAAAACTTAAAGGAGAAAACCTCAAACATTAAACATAAGAAGTGTTGGATTTATAACAAACAACCATGACTCATGTTGGAACTCATGCCAAGGTCTGATAAGGCTAAAATAATTAGTCAACACAAAATGAATTGAGAACAATTTTGAAAATCATACAAGTAATTTATTGAGGTGAGCAAACATTAGCAAATGTGAGGATTTATTGCTTCTATAAATTTAATATCTTTGGGTTTTGGACTATTTTGGACAAAACAGGCAATTTTAAAATGTCACCTCGAGTTCTTGGAAACTGTGAAGGGCATTTTTCACTATTTTCTTTCGTTTTATTCATAGCAGTGCTTCTTTATAGGTCACAGCTACATGTAAGCTTGGCAATGCACCGATACAGTATGCACATAGTGAATTGATTAATAACAGATTAATAACAACTATGAAAGGTCATGAGAGTACTAAAGGTTAGCGTGGTCAGCTTTATCATTTTAGTTTTTGTATTAATTTATACTACGTGAGCATTTTCATAGTCCCTCTCATTGTAATGGGAAAAGTCTAGTTCAGCTGACTCAGCATGCTGCATGGACTCAGCATGCTGCATGGGGGGGTGGTGTGTGTGTGTGTGGGGAGGGTGAGCTTACTGATTCACTCCCACTGGCTTTCAGTCAGCGCAGGGTATTGTAATGAGTAAACATGACCTCAGTTGTGGTGAGGTAATATCAAGTCACTGAATTAGTGTTTGTTTGTGGAGAATATGACCTGCTATTGGTATCAGACCAGACAGCAGTTATAGTTGTATCACATACTGGAGTGTATTAGCCATAAACAAGCATGACATTGTAGCAATGGATATGCAGTATGTCTGGTTAGTAGCGTTAGCATGTATGTATGTAAGTGTGAATGTGTAAACGTCTGTTAGCATGTGCGTTTATATGTGGGTGTATTCTGAGCTTAATTTTGTGTGTGTGTGTGTGTGTGTGTGGACATGTATTACTCATAATGTGGGGACACAAATTTGTTTACACAGTCACATTGTGGGGACTCACCTTCTTTCTGGGGACAAGTCCTCATAATGTAAATCATTAAATTTTAGGGTAAAGACTTGGTTTAAGGTTAGAGTTAGGCATGTAGTGGTTATGGTTAGGGTAAGTCTCCAGGAAATGAATGTAAGTCCTCTGAAGGGATGGAGACATGACTGGTGTGTGTGTGTGTGTGTGTGTGTGTGTGTGTGTGTGTGCTAGTCTGTGACAAGCTGAGCCAGATACACAGTAGGCCATGGTGAGACAGACCAGAGCCTGTGATAACTGAATGGTAGCTATTGACAAGGACTCGCAGATAGAAGGAAGGATGCCAGTATATGAAGTCTTAGGGGGATATTTACTAACTTACTTAGTTTTTGCAGCATTTTTTTATGCACTAAACAGTCAAATTGTGTTTGTCCTTATCTACTAAAGGACTGCACTGAGGTTTTGCACCAATAAAATGGAAGAAAAGCAGTACAGCTTGTTTTGGGCTCATGCAATTATGTATTTTAAGCAGCCCTGTCTCCTCGACATTACTTTTATGTATGACATGATAATTGGTTTCCCCATTACGTTCTGATGACAAATGTAATTGCTGCCTGGACAATGCTCAGAGGGAAATTTTTTTTTTTTTTTTAGTAAATGAAGTGATGCATTCATGTACATTTCCTCATAATGTTGCTAGAAAACGTTATCTGGTCAGCATTACATTTCCTTTAAAACATGTTTGCCATGGAGTCGCAAATTAGTTGTCCATAAACGTAATTTCTTGGGGAGACGGTTGATTTTAAGCTGTTCTCGTTCAGAGGTGCAAAATGTGGGAGGAGGGATTAGAAATTTATACAAATGGCTTATTATTTTTTATCCTCTCTTCAACAAGTTCAGCAGCAGAAAACTCTTATCTTTTGCGCTCCCTTACTTTCCAGGCGTCAGATCTTATTTACACATTTGTTTGTCCGGTTAGATGACAGGAGGGAACATTGGTTTTAATGTTCTGCATTGATACTTGACAGGACATGAGGCTGTTGACCAAAGATTTTGAAAAGCCTACATGGGGCTCTAACAAATCCTTGCATTATTAAGATTATTAGTGATGACCAGACACTAGATGAATACTTTCATATAAATGGCAAATTTCCAAACTTGGTCTATAACAGTCACCATCACAATCAATGCTTTTATTCTACAGGCACCAATAACAATGTGGATATGAGCTTATAAAAGTGCCGATAAAAATCTGACAGTAATGATTAACCATTCGTTGGCTTCAGAAAAGCCCGACTTTAGCTGTTAAACATAGGACATATATAGGGAATGTTCTTTATTCCAAACAAATGTATTTACACATTAACAAAACAGTTTGGGTTTGCTAATTCTCAAATATGGCAAATGTATAATGCGGTAAAGAAACTCATAATATAATTCACTTATAACTAATAACATGCTGTAATGGCCTAATGTGAGCATAAAACAGATATGCCTACCCCAAAGCATGTGGTATATCTAAACTTCTCAACTATTATTTTGAATTTATGACACCAAGGGTCAAAAGGACAATAAGATATAGAAACAATAATCATGGAAGTAGAGGCAAAGCTCCAGGTAGGTCATCCAATTATAATAACACCGTGCCTCAATTGTGAAAGGCTTAAAGGAGCAGACCAATGATTTTGCATGTTTTAGCCCATTAACTTAACTAATGTTGACGAAGTTTTTAGTCCATTTCATGAGAGTGTAGAATAATGTATTTGAGATCATTTTGAAAGAGCAGGAAATGGTTTCAAAAGAAGGATTCTTGGTTTAGAATAGATTATAATAGATTTTATATTAGATGGAAATGACACTGTGGGTTAGCAGCACCGTGACTGGCAAAAGATCTGCTACTGTCTGAACATCTGCACATTGAATGAATGGATGGATCAATGAATGAATGAGTACCAGTGTGTAAGCAGTAATGACTGAGAATAGGACACACACACTCTCTCAAACACTACATTCAGGGTCATAGCACTGACTGACACCAGAGTCTTATACAGTATAGGGGGGTGTATTCTGTTATATCTATATGAATGGGTCAACATGTGTCAGCTGACCCTCTTCCCTGGGTGGAACGAGGGTCCGACGTGGGCTAACGTCCCCATGAATGAGTTCGTCATCCAGGAACCTGTCTGATTGTAATGTGAGGTATGACGTAACTGTCCCTTGCTACAAATATTAGGGTTGGAAATTAATTTAATGGTGTTGACGTCAGTGAGCGTGTTTCAATTCAGTAGAATCACTAATCGCTGCCATTCCATTAAAATGAACGTTGATCTTAAATTTCATAAATGTGGTGTGAATGGGCTTTTATTCTCAAGTGTCACTTCTTAGTTGGAGTGGGCGTCACTTATCTGAGGCTCACTTACTGCCTGAGGCCAGATTTCTATGTAGGCCTGCCCTTCTTGATCTCATTCCTTTTCCTTGTTCTCACTCTATGGCTGCGGTTGAATAGTCTATTTTGCTTAGGAAGGTTCCTAACTGAGTGAAAGGACCCGGACGTATCTAAGTGGCAGCCATGATAAGAGCTGGTCGAATTCTCTACATGCTAAGGAAAGGTGCTTCAGTGCTTCCTTTCTTATCTCCTTTAGCATAGGGTACACTGGACCATCCTTTACCAAAGGAAAGGAGATTATGCCATCCCACAATTCCTTGCAGCAGCAATATTTAAAGTGACCACGGCAGACCCATGTCAATAACATCTACTGTCACATAATTACGTAGCCTAGTGTAAGTGCAGTGGGATTCTCTTAGCACCGCGGTTGTCTATTCCTAAGTCCTTATGAATTCTCCTTCACATCTTTCCATGACCTCATGACATTTTCCATCGAGGTCAAAGAAAAGTGTTTAGGAAAAGACATAGGACGTCATTTGTTTGACTATTCAACCGCAGCTTGTCTCTCATTTTCTCGTAATCTCTAATTCTTTATTTTTTGGTGCTGTTGCTGTGCCAGCTTTCATTCTGTCTTTGAATAAAAATGTTATGGTTGACCACTGTTTACAACCTGAATGTCCCAGATGTGTCCTCTTGGTGCACCTGGCTGTTACAGTATATGATGTATTGTTGTGTAAAGATATTCTGCAATGTCATTATAGTCCTGTATTTACCACAGACACACCTCTTTTTCTCTGAGCCATCATTACAGCTGGAGAAAACTATATTATGTAACTTCCATTATTTTGTTCATGTATTAGAGATACTTCCAGTGTGTATATGTAGTTCAAACCCAAGTCCTTATAATTAGAGTGAAGGGGAAAGCTAGACCAAAGAAATTGGACTAAAATTGGAGTTTATTAGTTCAAAGATTAGAACATTATTGGTACATAACATATTTTTGAATCACTATCGCAGCCTTGGCCACGTGTTACTTGAGGTGAGGTTCAGAGTTGATAGGACTAGATCTACATAACTATTTTATTTTGAGAAAGAAAGCCAACATTTTGATACCACTGTTTTGATGTTTATTGACATTTTCCCACCACATTTACGTTTATATTAAGATGCAAAGAGATGCAGGAATTGTTGTTATTTGACTGATGCATCAGCAGAGCGATATTAGCAACTGCTATGTCAGCAGACGTGCAAAAAGAAAATTGTAGTGCAAAGATATACACCGATCAGCCATAACATTATGAGCACCTGCCTAATATTGTGTAGGACCCCATTTTGTCGCCAAAACAGCCCTGACCCGTCGAGGCATGGACTCCACTAGACCTCTGAAGGTGTGCTGTGGTATCTGGCACCAAGACGTTAGCAGCAGATCCTTTAAGTCCTGTAAGTTGCGAGGTGGGGCCTCCATGGATCAGACTTGTTTGTCCCGATTGGATTGAGATCTGGGGAATTTGGAGGCCAAGTCAACACCTTGAACTCGTTGTCGTGCTCCTCAAACCAGTCCTGAACCATCTTTGCAGTGTGGCAGGGCGCATTATCCTGCTGAAAGAGGCCACTGCCATCAGGGAATACCGTTTCCATGAAGGAGTGTACTTGGTCTGCAACAATGTTTAGGTAGGTGGCACGTGTCAAAGTAACATCCACATGAATGGCAGCACCCAAGGTTTCCCAGCAGAACATTGCCCAAAGCATCACACTGCCTCCGCCGGCTTGCCTTCTTCCCATAGTGCATCCTGGTGCCATGTCTTCCCCAGGTAAGCGACGCACACGCACCCGGCCATCCACATGATGTAAAAGAAAATGTGATTCATCAGACCAGGCCACCTTCTTCACCGGTTTCACCGGTTTTCCTTCCTTGGACCACTTTTGGTAGGTACTGTCCACTGCAGACCGGGAACACCCCAGAAGAGCTGCAGTTTTGGAGATGCTCTGACCCAGTCGTCTAGCCATCACATCCTTAC
>VMKM01004697.1:0-13624 GCA_008360985.2 Macquaria ambigua | reverse complement strand
GAAACGGCCTGATGAGGAGCTCTTGAGGCTTTTGGAGATTAATTTGATTCGTAATGATTTTATGTTTGACGATAAGTTTTATTTACAAATTAAGGGTACTGCCATGGGCAAAAAATTTGCCCCGGCGTATGCCAATATATTTATGGCTAATTGGGAAAGAGAGGCGCTAGCGAAGTGCCCTAAGCAACCGACTTGTTATCTGCGTTACCTCGATGACGTTTGGGGTATCTGGAACGGCACTGAGGAGGAATTTGCGGACTTTGTCGCGGTTCTAAATTCCCATGATCCATCTATTCAGCTCAAGACCGAAATCAACAAACAGTTTATTGATTTCTTGGACACTACGGTGTTCAAGGGTCCGGACTTTCAGAAAAATTTCAAATTGGATGTGAAGGTCTTTTTTAAGAGTACGGACACGCATGCGCTTTTGCACAAACACAGTTTCCATCCGAAACATACGTTTCGAGGGATTGTGAAGTCTCAGATACTTAGGTTCAAGCGGATCTGCACGAGACGCGAACATTTCATGGAGGCAGTTTCCATCTTGTTTAAGGCTCTGCGCAGACGCGGGTACTCTAGATCTTTTCTTAGAGGTTGTTTGAAAACGTTTGAAGAAACAAAAGAGAGGGTTCATGGGAAATTAATTCCGCTTATTACGACATTTTCCTCAGCTAGTTATCTGTTGAATAAGAAATTGAAGACGAACTTCGAAACTTTGTTGGCGCAGCAAGGTGCTGTCCAGAACTCGGGAGTAGTTTCGGCATATCGCAGGAACGACAATTTGCAGGACTTGTTGGTCCACGCCAAACTGCCAGCCTTACGTGCAGACAAGCCGCAGTTGCTGGACGCCCAGTTCGCTAAGCTGAAGTTTGTCAGAAACAGCAGAGACAATACAGTTCATAAAATTGAACAAGTATTTAGCCCACGGTCCAAAAATTGTGTCTACCTTATTTTTTGTTCTGAATGTAATATGAAATACGTCGGAGAGACGAAAAACACTCTGTCCGTGCGTATGACACAACACAGATACAACATACGCAACAGGAAGGAAACGGACACGCCTTTAGTTCGACATTTTTTGCTTCATGGCTTTGCTTCGGTCAGAGTGGCGGGTTTGCAAAAGAATGTTCTTTGGACTGATCGACAGCGCAAGAATAAGGAAAGGCGTTGGATTTGCCTGTTGGGCACCAGGGCACCGTTCGGCCTCAATGTGAGGCGTGATTAAGGTTCAATGAGTTCCATGTTTGCTCCATGCCCTGGTTCTAGCCCCTATTCTTTCTTCTTGTCCGTTGTCTAGTTTGGCTCCGCCTGCCTCTTTTGGTAATTCTGGTCCTTTATCGTTGTCCTCTAGCCTAAGCGTAAACCTAAAATTCGACCTCTTACTCTACCCCAAACTTATGCCCTAACCGATTTTCTTTTCTAAACCTAACCATCTTAACCCTTGCCTAAACCTAAGCTCTACCCCTTGCCTAAACCTAAGTTCTACCCCTTGCCTAAACCTAAATTCCGCCCCTTGCCTAACCCTAAGTTCTACCCTTGTATAAACCTAAGTTTTTTTGTTTACTTAGCCCTATCCCAACCCCTACCCTTACCCTAACCATCTTAACCCATGCCTAACCCTAAGATTCTATCCCTTGCTTAAACCTAAGTTGGTATCTTTATCCCAGCCCTATTTCACCCTAAACCCCCACACCCCTAATAAACAGTTAAATAAATATATAATTAAAATAATACATAACGACGGGGAGGGGATATATTTGGGTATTTTTATTGGCAGTACAAAGGGTTAAAAATATTTTTATTAAAAACAATTTGGTACACTAGGGGTTAAAATGTCTAAAAGGGTTAATATGGTTAAAAAGCATAAATAGCTGGTAAAAATCATTAATTAGTGCATAAGGGTTTAAAAAGTTATTTAAAAAAAAGCTTACAGATTTAAAATTTGGTCAATAAAGGGTTAAATTATTTTGGTACATTAAAGGTAAATTAGGGGAAATAAAGTTTATTTCAATTCAGGGGGAGGATAACGGGTTAAACAAAGTTCTTTTTGACACTAAGGAGTTAACAGAAAAGAGGGTGGAGCCAAAACATTTGAGAGAGAGAGTGTGTGTGCTTGGTGCAAACTCAATTAAGCCTTCATTCTGACTCTGGCTCTTCATGGAGACACACTGCTTTGCTGCTCTGCCGTTGTCAAGCCATTTTTCCTTTTTTGGTGTGCTTTTGCCTGAAGAAGATCTTGATTGATCGAAACGTCGTTATTTTGCACACCCTTCCTTAGTTGTTTATTGTGGTTTGTTTTTTCCTTCCCCATTTTTGGGGGGAGCGCTTTTAGTTTTTTGTTTTATTTTTTGACGCTTTCTGAAAAAACAAAAAAGACAAAAAAAACTAAAAAACAAAAAATACAAAAAAAGTACAAAATTAAAAAATTAAAAACTAAAAAATAATTACAAATCAAACATGGATGATTGGACTGTGGTGCGTTGGGGACGCCGTCGCCCGCGCACCCGTCCAGATGAGTGGGGCCAGGGGTACGGGGGGTACATGGGTCGGAGGGCCCGTGCACCAGTCTTCCCCTCCGGGGGAAGGGCTCAGGCCCTCTTTCCTAACCCTAACCCTAACCCTAACCCTAACCCTAACCCTAACCCTAACCCCTAACCCTAACCCTAACCCTAACCCTAACCCCTAACCCTGCTGCATGATCAGTTGATTCTTATTTTAAACCCATCCCTCCTTACTAGTGATAAGGGCCGAAACGCCCTCTGACCCTAAGGTGCATTACTGATGATGGGTCCTAAAATTTAGACAAATATTGAATGGAAAAATAATACTCAACCTTAAAGGGTTTTTTTCCCTGGACCGATAACTCTCAGTTGTCTCCGGCTGCGTCATCCAAACCCTAGTGGGGCTTACCCCAACCATTCGGGGGGCTTGCCTAAGCCTAACCGTCTCCATTCAGGGCACCTCTGGGTCGGGCCCTGGTCCTTCCTTTGGTCGGGGGAACCGGGTTTGCACCACTTGGTCGAGGCTGGTACTGGTCTTCCAGTGGGGGGTCTCCGGGGACGGCGGCGATTCTCGCTGCTGGCCCTGGTCCCGCCTTTTGTTGGAGGAGCCGGGAAGGCACTGCTGGGTTGGGGCTGTTCCTGGTCCTCCGATGGAGGGTCTCCGGGGCGTTGACTGTCATGAGGTGATGCACTGTGGGATCAGGGAGGCAGTGTTCTATCACGGCTGGCTCTGGTCCCTTAACCTGGGAGGATGGACTTGGAAGGCACTGCTTAGTCAGGGCTGGTCCTTGTTCTCCTCCTGGGGGGGCACCCTGGGGACGGCGGCGCTACTCCAGTGGGGGGTCTCCGGGGACGGCGGCGGTTCTCGCCGCTGGCCCTGGTCCCGCCTTTTGTTGGAGGGCCCCCTGATGGGGCTCCACCCGGTCGGGGCTGGTACTGGTCTTCCAGTGGGGGGTCTCCGGGGACGGCAGCGGTTCTCGCTGCTGGCCCTGGTCCCGCCTTTTGTTGGAGGAGCCGGGAAGGCACCGCTGGGTTGGAGTAGACCCATTTGGACTAACCCTAACCCTAACCACTCGGGGGGACTTGCCTAAACCCAACCGCCTCCATTTGGGGCACCTCTGGGCCGGGCCCTGATCAGCGGCTGTCTCGCGGTCTCCCGGGGGCTGCTGCATGATCAGTTGATTCTTATTTTAAGCCCATCCCTCCTTACTCTCCTCAGTTATTGGGTCAAAATGCAAGGGGACAGAGGGACCTTGAGTGACATGCGCTGGCCAGTGCATTGCCTTGGACCTCTATTAAACTGCGAAGTCGGCGGACGACGCGGGGAGGTTCTTGGGATACGAGCTACCCCTAACCCTAACCCTAACCCTAACCCTACCCTTGTATAAACCTAAGTTTTTTTGTTTACTTAGCCCTATCCCAGCCCCTACCCTTACCCTAACCATCTTAACCCATGCCTAACCCTAAGATTCTATCCCTTGCTTAAACCTAAGTTGATATCTTTATCCCAGCCCTATTTTACCCTAAACCCCCACACCCCTAATAAACAGTTAAATAAATATATAATTAAAAAAATACATAACGACGGGGAGGGGATATATTTGGGTATTTTTATTGGCAGTACAAAGGGTTAAAAATATTTTTATTAAAAACAATTTGGTACACTAGGGGTTAAAATGTCTAAAAGGGTTAATATGGTTAAAAAGCATAAATAGCTGGTAAAAATCATTAATTAGTGCATAAGGGTTTAAAAAGTTATTTAAAAAAAAGCTTACAGATTTAAAATTTGGTCAATAAAGGGTTAAATTATTTTGGTACATTAAAGGTAAATTAGGGGAAATAAAGTTTATTTCAATTCAGGGGGAGGATAACGGGTTAAACAAAGTTCTTTTGGACACTAAGGAGTTAACAGAAAAGAGGGTGGAGCCAAAACATTTGAGAGAGAGAGTGTGTGTGCTTAGTGCAAACTCAATTAAGCCTTCATTCTGACTCTGGCTCTTCATGGAGACACACTGCTTTGCTGCTCTGCCGTTGTCAAGCCATTTTTCGTTTTTTGGTGTGCTTTTGCCTGAAGAAGATCTTGATTGATCGAAACGTCGTTATTTTGCACACCCTTCCTTAGTTGTTTATTGTGGTTTGTTTTTTCCTTCCCTATTTTTTGGGGGGAGCGCTTTTAGTTTTTTGTTTTATTTTTTGACGCTTTCTTAAAAAACAAAAAAGACAAAAAAAACTAAAAAACAAAAAATACAAAAAAAGTACAAAATTAAAAAAATCAAAAAAAAGAAAAAAAATTAAAAAATTAAAAACTAAAAAATAATTACAAATCAAACATGGATGATTGGACTGTGGTGCGTTGGGGACGCCGTCGCCCGCGCACCCGTCCAGATGATTGGGGCCAGGGGTACGGGGGGTACATGGGTCGGAGGGCCCGTGCACCAGTCTTCCCCTCCGGGGGAAGGGCTCAGGCCCTCTTTCCTAACCCAAAAAAAAGTACAAAATTAAAAAAAGAAAAAAAATTAAACAATTAAAAACTAAAAAATAATTACAAATCAAACATGGATGATTGGACTGTGGTGCGTTGGGGACGCCGTCGCCCGCGCACCCGTCCAGATGATTGGGGCCAAGGGTACGGGGGGTACATGGGTCGGAGGGCCCGTGCACCAGTCTTCCCCTCCGGGGGAAGGGCTCAGGCCCTCTTTCCTAACCCCTAACCCTAACCCAACAAAAACCTTCAGGATTATTTAATCAGAGCTTGAGTTTTACCGCTTTCTGACCCTAGACCTAGATGGCACGGGGAATTTTTTGTATTTATTTAATAACTTGCAAACAGTGTGGACTACAATATGTTGGTGAAACTGGCAACACAATATTAATGAGGTTCACTCAACACAGATATGTGAAAAATGGTGTAGATGCACATACTTTATTGGTAAAACATTTTTTGGAACATGGATGTCCACTTTCAGCCACTGTTTTGCAAACTAATCCACGCTGGTCGACAGCTCAGAGGAGGAGAGCTGAAAAAATTTGGATTCAGAAGCTGGGCACCATGCAGCCTGGGGGGCTGAATGAGAAATAGGTCTGCCGCATTGAAAAGAGAGATGATGGACAGTGCAACTGGATTGGGGATTTGGATTCCCACCTTACTGTGGGAATCCAAATCTTTTTAATCTCTCACCTCTCCTTTTTGTCTCTGCAGGGGGTGATGGGACGGACCCAGATTGGACGGGCGTGGATGGAGTGTGCACTGACTCCACCGCCATTTATGGATGGTGGGGTCCAAATTTTGTTTTTCCTAACCCCCCAACGCCCCCCCAAACCCTAGCTTCTCAGCAGAGGTCTAAATTTTATCCCAACCAAGGGCACAAACAAAAATATCAAGGAACGGATCAGGTTTGATATACAGCAATACCACAAGAGACTGAAATGAGCCACTTATTTTGAACACAAATCCAACCCAGACCCCCCACCATTTACACCAAAATCAGACTGGGTCCCTCCCACAGGCAGACTTCCACCTGAAATTGTTAAAACCATTGACACTGACCTTCAGTATGTACAGAACAAATTTAAAATTAGCTGGACCAAACCCAACCTTAGTAAGGACGAGATCCAGGCACTAAAATTATTAGACAAAAACAGAAATATTATTAAACCAGCAGACAAAGGCAGTGCAATTGTCATTACGGAGAGGGACCAGTATTTGTGGGAGGGGTACAGGCAATTAAATAATAGAACTTATTATGCAAAAATACCCAAGCCTATTTATTTAGAAACTGTTCCACTGATTGACAAGATTATACAGACATTATGTGATAAGAAATTGATCAATTACAAACAAAAAGCTTATTTACTGGGCAGCTCTGAACCCAGACCCAGATATTTTTACATGTTACCACTAATTCCCACCTGTTTACCATGGATATTGATAGCCTTTATACTAATATTGACATCGCAGAAAGCATTCAAGCCATTAAAAATATTTTTCATAAACACCCAAATGCAAAAAGATAAGGAACTTTTACAACTGCTAGAGATCAGTTTAACCAGGAATGATTTTATAATTAATGAGGAATGGTTTCTGCAGATTAAGGGCACTGCCATGGGGAAGAAATTTGCTCCTGCTTACGCAAATATATTTATGGCTGAGTGGAAGACTGCAGCTCTATCAGCCTGCGCTAAAAAAACATTATATTACTATAGATACCTAGATGACATTTGGGGAGTGTGGCCACATTCGAGAGAGGATTTTGATACATTTTTAATCACTGAACAACCATAATTCATCCATTAAACTAAAATCCACACTGAGCTCCTCCTCTGTGGACTTTTTAGATACTACCACTTTCAAAGGCTCAGATTTTCTACAAAGCCATAAATTAGATATTAGTTTTTTTCAAGGAGACGGACACTCACGCTCTGTTGTTTAAAAGTAGCTTCCATCCTAAACACACGTTTGCAGGACTGATTAAGTCACAACTACTGAGGTTCCATAGAATCTGCACACAACAGGAGGATTTTAAACAAGCTACAAAAGTGCTGTTCTCTGCTTTGTCCACCAGAGGGTACTCTCGCTCCTTTCTGAGACGAGTGCTCAAAACATTTCAACAGACTAGAGCCCAGGTAGTTTCCTCTGTACTTCCACTCATCACCACATATTCTCCATCAGCTGTTAAACTGGTCAGAGTGATTAAAAACAACTTTAAAGACCTTACAGAAGAAACTCAGCTGTCACAGGACCATAGGATTATCGCTGCTTACAGGAAAAATAAGAACCTACAGGACTATTTAGTCAGGGCTCGCATTCAACCACTAGTTGACCCCAGACCTAAATGGCACAGGGAATTTTTTCAGCACTGCTTGTGGGTGCGCAATCAATATAATAACAATGTTTTCAGGACAGAGACTCATGGAAGTGTACACTCTAAAAACTGTGTTTATTTAATCACCTGCAAAAAGTGTGGACTGCAATATGTTGGGAAAACAATACGTTATTAATCAGGTTCACTCAACACAGATACAATATTTCGAAAAAGAAAAACACAGACTCCAGTAGTACAGCATTTCTTGGAACATGGATGGTTTGCTCCCTCAGCCACTGTTTTGCAGGTTAACCCACGCTGGTCCACAGCTCAGAGGAGGAGAGCTGAAAGGATCTGGATACAGAGGCTGAGCACCATGCAGCCTGGAGGGCTGAATGAGAAGTAGGTCCGCCACAGTGAAAAGAAAAATGATGGACTGTGCAACTAGATTTCTACCTTTTGTGGTGGAATCCAAATCCTTTAATTCCTAACCCAAAATGGTAATAAAACTTTGGCCTCCCATAAGTCCAAAAACAACTAATCGTATATATTTAATTAATTGTTCCAAATGTAATATAAAATATGTTGGAGAAACCAAAAATTCCATTCAAATGAGATTAATCCAACATAGATACAATATCAGACACCAAAAAAGAACACATACCTTCTTGGTAAAACATTTCATTGCACATAAATTGGAGTCTCTTAAAGTCATGGGACTACAAACCAGCCCTATATGGACAGACTCGGCACGCAAAAAACAGGAAAAACAATGGATCAGTATACTTGGAACAAGACATCCTTGGGGTTTGAATAAGCAGTGAGGAGCACCGAACACCTGTCCCAGGATGGCCCGTGCATTACGCGGAGCCAGACTATGTCAAGCTCCTGGATGTTCTAACTTCATCTAACCATCTCAACTTTTATCCAACAGCCGTGGCTATTTATTGCTCTTACTCTTTTTCTCTGTTACGTGATGGTGCACAGAGTAAGGGGAATCCTGAGTGATGCACCGGCCCGTGCCCTCCTTTGGCTCTCTATTCCAAATCGTGTAGTCGTTGGACGAAGCAGGGAGAGTCATCATGATACATTTACTACCCCTATCCCCTTCATAGGAATGAACGGGGTCCCGCCTCTGACACTATATCCAGTTTGCTTTATACATCCATGGGGTCCACGCACCACTTTCCAGGATCCTAGGGCATTTCCTGGAAAAGTTATACCCAGCCCTAGAATGCCCAACTTTTCAAAAGGTGAGTTAATTGACTCAATATTACACACCGAACAATTTACAGGAATAGAAAGAGACATACAGCAGACTGATCCTGGTTCGGTTTGTTTTGGCTTTTCACAATAACAGCTTCTCTTCTGAACCTCCTTTATGAAGTTTGGCTTTGAAAGAAATCTAAACAAAAACCCAGATTTAGTATTTAAGATGTTTAATGTGGACAACATCAACAAACAGCCAACATCAACAATAAAATCACAGCAGAATCACTTGTCTAATTTTTAGACTTTACATTAAATGTCATCCTGAAACCACCAGCTGAGGTTTGACCTCTGTAGGACACCATAGATCTCAAGTCATGTTCACTCTTCAAAATGGATTTTTGTTTTATTCACTGAGCCAGTTTTTTAAACTGCTGATCAGGATTTACGAAATGTCTTTAGATTCTAATTACCAGTGTTGGGTAATGATATTTTTAAAAGTAACTTGTTACAAGATTACTGTTACCTATGAAGTAACTTGGTACAGTACTTTTGCATTACCAACAATGAAAACCCCTTTGCAATTCCTTGTGCATGTTGCTTACATAGTCCAGAGGGCGCATACCTAATGTATGTCTACCTTTAAATGTATTGACTCTACCGTCATTGCATAGCCTAGTCTATGCACATAATCTGTTGAACCCCCTTTACAGCTCTTTATTAACGATTATGTTTACAAGTAAACATAAAATCAGGAGGGTACCAGGGCTCAGTGCAAACAGCCTAATAAGTTAATACATTTGCAATTTTTTTGCAATTCAAAAATGAAAAAAGTTGAATTATATATATAAGTACATGAAAGGGTTAGGGTTAGGCCTTTTGGCTACAAGCTTGTTAATTACCCTCGGAGTGACAGCTTTAGACAAACTATAAACTATAAACTGCCGAGCTGCAGCACCAGTGGCATCATATTCCTCGCCACCAGTGTTGTGGAGCTGTGCGAATACTTTATGATGTAAAGGCTATCCTCTCTGCCATCTTGCTACACATGCACACTGACACAACTGTAGGAATGGATACCTTCCAGTAGCATGCAGCTACGTTCGACAAGAAGAAGGAAAGAATGTGTCGGAGATTTTCTTTTTTGTTTGTTGTAGTAACAAAAAAACACAGGGAAATACAGTAGAATTTTAACAGTAACGGATTGACTTTGCTGATATCAAAGAAATTAAACCTTTTGTCTGGATCTCAGTAGGACACACACACACACGTGAACAAACAACCAGTCAGGTTATAATCCAACAATAATCTGATAATAATTTGAACCTGTAGACAAGATTCAGGGTTTATTGACTAATCACTACATACACATATTGGAAATATATTTGTACATCAGCGTATGTTTGTCAATCCACTTGTCTGTCTCTCAGTAGTACGTGTCTCTCTGTCACATCATGTGTCTCACCTCAGGCTCCACCCACACAACTGGGTGTGGCCTAAAACAGCTGTCAATCAGCAGGTGAACAGTAAATGAGTGACATCAGTGTGTCTTCATTGGTCCACTTCAGGTGCTGGATTTACCTGAGAGACACCTGCTGACATCATCAGTTAATAAATGTAGGAGTTGATGAGACACCTGAACGCATCATCAAACATCTCACTCAGGATTGTGGGATACGTAGGACAGACGGGTTGTGTCTTCAGGTAAAGACTTGTTTATCAGCGGAGCTTCTGGATTGGTTCACACCTCCTCAATTTATTATGATGTCATCAGTCTGCAGAGGGTGGAGCCGGAAATGTGACACAGCTAAAGACAGGTAGAGACAGACAGACAGGTGGACATTTCCTCCAACGACTGTCTGTCTCTCTCTACCTACCTACCTACCTACCTGTCTGCCTGCCTCTTTCTACATGTCTGTACGTCTAAGTCTACATGTCTGTCTGTATGTCAATCTCTCTCCACCTGTCTGTATGTCTATCTGTCTGTCTGTCTCTACCTGTCTGTCAGTGGAAGACGGTCTGTCTCCAGCGTTTGTCAGGTGTGAACGGCCACAGACAGTCGGTGATGGCGGAGGTGAAAGGTCGCGGTTCGACACTCAGGTTCAGCAGCTCCAGACGAGAACAGTTTAACTGACTGTTGATTGGACGAAGAGTCGACGCTGCCAGCTGCTCCGTCAGCTGCAGACAGACATACAGACAGACAGGTGTATTAATACTACAATTACTTGATACTATAAATAACTGAAACTACAAATCATCACTTGTGAGTATTTAGAGTTTTTATAATAATACTGATATTTAACGACTGATATTTGTTACAGTACTGTGAATATATTCTATATTCTGACACTGAAATATATTACATTTATTTATTTATTCGTAAACATATTAATATATTAATATATATTCACAGGTATATTAGTGAATATATTGATTGATATATTTACAGGTATGAGGTGATTGGACGGCAGGTTGAAGGCCTGAGCAATCGCGACGGCCATCTCATATTTGGTCATCTGCTCTTTAGCTGAGAAATGAAAGATTCCTCTGATAGACGGGTCCTGGTAGAGAGGCAGACAGGTAGTGAGACAGGTGGTGAGAGGATGAGACTGATAAAAAGGGGTTATGACAGACAGTAAGAGGGACGGACCGGTACCGGTCTCTCTCTTTCAGACAGACAGTTACCTACCTGTCTTGCTCTCTCTGACAGTTTCCTGCAGACAGCAGCGACGTCTCGGGTGTCAGTGGGGAACCTCTGCTGGCAGTGATCCAGGGTGCAGGTCTCCGTTGCTTCCTGGACTTTCAGCCACAGTGACGTCACCGCACTCTCAGACACCGACTCCACCTCCCCAAACAGAACCGGCACCCGCAGCACCACCGCACCTGAGAGACAGACAGGTGAGGGACAGACAGACCGACAGGTAGAGAGAGACAGAAACAAAGACAGACAGGTAGGAAAACAGACAGGCAGAGACAGACAGTCAGGTGAGAACACAGGCAGGTGAGAGACGGAGACAGACAGGTTTAGACAGACAGGCAGACAGGAAGGAACACAGACAGGTAGAGAGAGACAGTCAGGTGAGAACACAGACAAACAGGTGAGTGATTGTAACGACTGACGTGTTGTAAATCCTGTCATTTTATAGGATCGTGTCACACGTATGAGAATGTCTATTTATTATAAGCTAATGTAGTAATGTAATGTAATGATTAACTAATGTACTCTTAAAAATGATGATAGTTTATGATCTTTTTAAGCCTAACCAGGGACAGCGGTTGCAAGTTAGCCTTGGCTATAAATGCTATATGCAAGACATCGCTGCCATGTTTTTGTAACTGTTACAATGTTATTTTCCATTGTCCCAGACAAATACATTATTTAATAAATAAAGAGAGACAGACAGACAGACAGGTGAGAACACAGACAGACAGGTACCTGGACAGTGTCTAAGTGTCTCTCTCTCTCCCTCCAGTTTGCTGCGTCCGTAAACGTTCAGAGGATTCGGACTGTCGTCTTCTCCGTACGGAGGATTCCTCCCGTCAAACACGTAGTCAGTGCTGATGTAGAGGAAGAATGCTCCGCATACAGCTGTACATATATACATCATCATCATCATCATCATCATCATCATCCAAACATACAAGACACAGATAAATAAAGATCAACATGTTCCAGTGCTGATGCAGAAGAATGCTTCGCAGACAGTTGCATTAACATACACATATTATACATAATATACACACACACAAAGTGAGAGAGACAGATGAATAATAATATCAGGTTTTTAAATATTATATCTTTATCACTCCTGACAACTGATGACAGTCAGTTTCTTCGTAATCAGTATCATTTTGATAATATATTATTCGATTCGATTTATTAATCAATCACTGAAGAAACATCAGTCAGACGTTCTGCTGACGTCCCCTATTTATACACACACACACACACACACACACACACACAAAACAGCTATGTGTGTGTTGGGGGTTACGGTTGCTGAAACAGAACATGGTAACAACATGTGATCGCCTACCTGCCTCCTTGGCGAGCGTGCTCGTGGCGTGCACGTTAAGATTTACAGCTGCTTCAGTGTGTCTGTCCACAACATCTGGACGTCTCTCTGCTGCACAGTGGACGATTACATCAGGCTGAGACAGAGATTTATTTATAATATAATTAATTAGTCAAAGGTATTAAAATTTAAATATGTTCACAGACACGTTTATTTCAGTCAGTGAAGGTAAAAACTTTTCCCGTGCTTATACAGATCCAGGTCATGGTGGCAGAAAGGCAATATTTTCCTGCTCCTCCTGGAGGATCCTGAGGTGTTCCCAAGCCAGATGAGATATATAATCTCTCCAGTGTTCTGGGTCTACCCCGGGGTCTCCTACTAGTTCGATGTGCCTGGAAAACCTCCAAAGGAAGACGCCCAGGAGGATCCTGATCAGATGCCCGAATCACCTCATCTTCGATATGAAGGAGCAGCTCCCTCCAGATGTCTGAGCTCCTAACCCTCTCTCTAAGGATGAGCCCAGCCCAGTGTAATCACTCCACTTCATATTTCTGTACCAATTAATGTGTTTACACTTTATAATTCTGGTGCCTCTTTGAGGTTATTAATTATTGTTATATATTTTGGTACACATAAAGCCATATAATCCCTACAAAGTCCTTCACTTGGGGCAGTGACTCACTCCAACCTGAAGGGAACAATCCAATGTTTTCCAGCAGAATACCATGACCTCAGACTGGGAGGAGCTGAAAACTGTAAACTGTCCAGTGCTCACTGGCTGTCACAGTCTGATGAAATCAACAGAACCACATCATCTGCAAAGAGCAGAGATACAGTCCTGAGCTCACTATACCAATGCTCTCCACACCTCGACTACACCTTCAGATTCTATTCATGAACAAACCTGGTGGAGTCCACCACCCACTGAGAACATGTTGGACTTCCTGCTGACAATACAGACACAGCTCTTCCTCTGGTTATACAAGGACTGAATGACTCACAGTGAAGGCCCTGGTACCCCATACTCCCACAGTACCCCCGACAAAATACCACAGTGTATATGTGTGTGTGTGTATATATACATATATACACATAT
>VMKM01004696.1:2500-13667 GCA_008360985.2 Macquaria ambigua | reverse complement strand
CTCTCTCTCTCTCTCTCTCTCTCTCTCTCTCTCTCTCTCTCTCTCTCTCTCTCTCTCTCTCTCTCTCTCTCTCTCTCTCTCTCTCTCACACACACACACACAAATCATACATAACCTGTATTTAATTAGAGACTTCCTCCCTCTCTGTCGGTCACTGCCCAGTTATATCAACAGACCATCATTCACCATCAGCTCTCCTCTTTAATTAAACTCTACAAACAGCATCCTCCTCTTAATGTTTGTGTGTGTGTGTGTGTGTGTGTGTGTGTGTGTGTGTGTCATCAGGCGAGTCAGCAGTCCTTTTTGCCACAGCAGGCAAGAAAAACACATCTGCAGCAGACTGAATAGAGACAGAGGAGCAGGCCCTCTTCTGTCTTTTCTTTGTCTGGTCTCACCCATCAGTTTCTAAACTTCTGCTGCTGTTTAGTAAGATGGCGATTCTGCCTTCAAAATAAAAGCATGCTACTTCTGAATGTACAATCATTACTGACTGACTGTACCGTTTTTAATTGACTTTTTATTTTTATTGTATTATATTACTTTTATGATTTTTTTTATTTTATCATTATATTTTTTGTTATTCTTATTGTGGTACTACTATGGTATTATTGTAATTATCACGATTGATATTGTACATTTTAAAATTGTTTTATTGATGCACTTATGTACTCAGGTCTCTCTTGAAAATGAGATCTCAATCTCAATGGGACTTACCTGATTAAATTAAAGTTTAGATATATATAAGATAACTGATTATAAGATCAAATCTCCAGGAAGAAGTTAGTTTTGGGACCACCAGAATGACTATTCTCTGGTAACATTTTAAAGCGTGTCTATTTGCGACAGAGGATGGGCCATGTCTGAGCTTAAGCCAGCAGATAACTCTTAGGTAGAAATTTGCTGGCCTAGTAACATTAAGGCTACAAACAATCCATTAATGATGAAAAGATCAACATTCGTCTGTTAGGAGAATCTCTGCTGTGATTAAAGAACAGTGGGCCAATCATATGGACCAATCCAAAAGTGAAAATAAGAAGATGATACTGAGAGTAATGTTGTGTATAATTGATATAATTGATCTAAAAAGCCAAGCTCAGATCTGGTATTCTACTTAATGTTGAAACTGGACAGTTTGTTAGTCTGGAAGAAAATAAGCAGATATGTTCAATGTGCGATCTCAATGAAGTTCCATTTTGTTTTCTATTGTCCTTTATACCGGAACTGGGCAATACTTTGTTTAGTGAGATAAAAACAGAAAATGATTTTGTAAATATGGACAATGCTAAACCAATTTGGATGTTCACATATGAACATTTTAAATTCACCAGTTTCTTGTAGGAGAAAAAAGCCTTTTATGAGGATAACCTTCAGGCTTGTAGCAGTTCTTACAATTGATTTGAGATGTTTCACATGGATATGTTATTTGAAAGTAAATGGAGGTGCATATAATGCTGTAACTGATGTCTTTTTTTTTGTGGTCTTTAGGTTTTGTTCATGTGTTGCAAAGATGCTATATTGTTTTGATGTTTGATGAATAGTGGTGTCTTGTAATCCCATGTGGGATGGGCCACATGTTTGGCATTACAAAGAAAATAAAACTGATGAACTAACTAACTCAGCTATTTTGAATACATACATGTCTAATCCTCAGATATAGTATGACCCCGACATTTTTAAATGTGGTTTCCACAAAGACTTTATTCAGGCCAGTACAGTATATTTTAAATAAACAACCATCTTCTGTCCCATTTTATGTGGCTGATTTGATCATTTTATTATATTACCACTATTTGGTTATATGAACTCATTATCTTTTAACATTGTTATACTTTTTATTTGGTTATGGTATTGTTGTGATCAAATTAATTATTCCCATCAGTTGCTGTTGCAATAGTTTGTGTCACTGTTTTGTAATGCAAGAATGAATAAAATCATCTTGAATGACTCCACTGAATCACCTTAAAAAACAGTGATGGGAGAGAGAGACGGACTTATTTTAGGCAAAGTGAGCAAAGACAGAGATGAATTGTTGCGGTGTCGGGCTGTTTCCCAGGGCGACTGGAGAGCACGCAGGGACAACAGTGGAGAGAGACATGATGAGAAGTGAGGCAGTGATAGAGCACAGCAACAGAGACGAAACAGAGAGATGGGCTGAGGACAGGCAGAGAGGCCGAGGCAAGATGAGACAAAGAAGAAAAAAATAAGACATAAGGACAGGGGGAAGAAGAAAGCTGGACGATGTTGGAAACCTAAAAACACAGCCTGATCTAAAGTGAAAATATAGTGCCAAATACTCTATAATCAGGGGAATAGTGCTTAATCAAAAGATCTGCAGATGACAGGATTACCTCCTCCTCAAGCAAGCTGAAAAAATGTTTTGCGCAATTGAGGAAGTTTCGAATTTTGCCGTTTCTATACAGCTTTTCTAATGCGATCCTTCAAAATGCGCATAAAAATACGTTTATGGAAACACAACTAGTGTAGGGTAACTACAAAAACTGCCTGACCCCCCACCAACCCTGCGGCTGAAACCCAGACGTGTACGTGTGTCAGGGGACATGCATGGCTAATAAGTTCCCTATCAAGTGGCAGACAGGTGCACCAAAGACTGCTGGGGAGGCGTGTCCGTAAGACAGTGCTGTGATAACAATGGTGCATTTATTTCTCAACAAATGGATCCTGACAATGCATTATATAGCTACTGTTCTCACACAACACACAGGGTGTGAGAACACTCCCTTCCAACAGACAGAGAGCTTCCTATTACTGCCTAGATGGCAAAACTGACCAGAATAAAGTACAAATAAGCAGCCTTTGTCCTTTCATAACTCCCACAGGAACTTCTCAGGTACACTTGCGGATCAGTTTACATGAGAGCGCACCAAAGAGAAAGACCTGGAACAGACAGTGTTCAGCAGATGCAGATATGCAGCTTTGACAGTTTTTTTCCCCCTCATATTTTTGTCCTCATCTGCAGCCTGACCCTGAAATCAAGGTGTGAAGCAAACCTTGACATTTGCAAAACTACTGAAATGGCTCCACAGATGGAGTATCTTAGATAAAGAAGTATAACGCAACCTTGAATCTTGTTCTGGTCTGCCAGCTCTGGAGTCAAACACTTATGCAAAGCAGTGTTTTCTTTTATCTCTTGTGTGAGCAATTCACCAAGTATGACATAGTTCTCCTTGGCCATAAAACCAGAGGCAAAACAACAAGACTTCATCTGCCAACGGTGACATCATGTCAGCTGGCAGGTGTGTCAGTGTTGCAGGTGATTCACTTAACAGCGAGAGATCTGAGAAAGGGAAGCATATTATTGGATTAGAAGACCTTCATTTTAAAAGCCGAGAAAATATGCTTCACAAAGGACTGGTGGTAAATTACACAAGACTCCTTACAAACATCTACAGCAGGTAGTAAACATTTGAGGGCATAAGTGCATCAGTTGCACATTTGTTTTATGCATTATCTATCTTTCTCCGTTAGGATTGGGTTCTGATAGCTGGTTTGTTTTGGATCCGAGACCTCTTATCAAATCTTTTGTCTGTCGTCCCTCTTTTTTATTATCAATGCTCAAAACATTCAAGTAGCAGGCTTCTTGTTTCCAACTGAAAGTAAGGCAAAAGCTGATCTCAGCTGACACTAAAAATGAGATGAATCAATCATTTAAGTTGATCAGTTTAATAGTTTCCAATCAGGACCTGCAGTATCAACAGCAAGCAGGTTGTTTTCATGTGCTGCTCATCTCATTTTCAGTCCATAGGTTGAAAACATTAATCAGACAGCCACTTAACACTGCAGAGTTTCTGCCTCCTCAGCCAACAAAAAGTACAGCTCTCAACTGAGTCTTTGAGTTTTAGTTATTCTTAACTTTAGTTACAAATGTTGAAACCTGAATCCAGATGGGTTTAATAAGGGATTCAAAAGGATTCGTATTCGAGTCAATTTGACTATCTGCTGTGGGTGTGTCCACTAGTGAGCATGATCATGGCCAGAAATGGCAGAAATATGAGAGGCCTTTCATGAAAAACCACAGGTGAACGTTGGAATTTCTAAGACTATAATGTCATTAATTAGACATGTTATTTTCCCACTATGACATGTTGAACTCTCTACCTTGAAAAGGGTCTATACAGTCAGACCCAACAATTCAAGATTACACAGAACAAAGACTATTTACTGGAATCACTATTCAAGGCCACGGCACACACGGACAGCAGGACGCTACACTTCACTCTGTGGGTGTCGGGCAGGAGCATAACTGTGTGTTGCTGTCATCTGACAGACCTGCGCCGCTATTGTTGTCCAGTCTGGACACTGATGTCATTGTTGCTGGGTGCACTGGGTGAACTTTCCCCGCTGGTGACAGGGCCGACAACAGGTGACATGCAGACAGATGCTAAGTCAAAACAGCAGCTTTGTGAAGGAGGTAACGTCACACTGAGCAAAGTATGAATAAAAACATAAATTATCAGTTCAGCTACATTACTCACACATACTGCATTGAGATCTGCGCATACACAAATCACATGTAAACCACAGATGGAGGGCTCATAGAAAACTGGTAAATATCCCAAAAGGCTGAAAACACACTAACTGCACAAACAACCCCAACATAGATAGCTAGACAGAAGGATGACACATTTTTTTAAGTGTTTGCCTGCATAACATGCTGGGATGGTGATATTTACAGGTCACTCTCGCTCATTTACATATGAAGCAAAAGGCTAAAAAAATGGAGCAAAGGGATACAAGGGCACACATCAGCAGTGTCTCCACTGCAGTGATACTGAATTTGTAGGGAAATTACCATCACAGGGACATAACACCCACCACCACCACAAACATACACTTTTACAATAACCCAAGGGAGAAAGTCCGCAAAGATCTTTTTTAAGTGTTTCTGCTGCTGCACAAGTCCAGTGGCAGTGGAGGAGAAAAGTGCCCCGTCACCTCATGGAGAGACGAATCTTATCCTGTAACTGAGCTAGAAACTCCCTCTGATTGGACTCTGAGGAGTTCAACGGCCACTGGAGTTCTATAAATATATAAGCTTCTCATCTGGTGAGAGAGGCTCCAAATAATGAATGAATAGGTGGATGGCGCTAAAAGCTGAAGCTAGTTTCTCATCTGAGTGGGAAGAGAGGCCAAAGAGGGGAACAATAGTACGAATAGACAGGTAGAAGAGCAGGCAGACATAGAGAGAGAGAAAGGGCTAATCCTCAACCATAAACTGGCTTCTAACGTCCCTCCCAGCCTGTACTGTAAATGTTAAACCTGCTTTAGAGGTGATAATACTGAAGGTAAGGAAGGACAAAATGTTTAACACAGATGATTAAGCCTCCTTTCATTTGATAGTGTGACCTACTGCAATCTTTTGGCCCCTAAATCCTACAGCAGCTCCACTGCGTCTCAATCACCCGCTGAAACTTACGAGTCACGAGTCATCTTGGCGTCGGTAATGGGTGAATCCGGCACCTCCACCTAAAAGAAAATCTGTTGCTGGAAGCGTTTGGTCGAATTCTTGAAGTCTTCACTTTCTCCACACTCTGCCTGACTCAGCAGCTGCTTGGCTGGCTCGGTGACTGACCGGCTTAATCCAGGAGGGGGAAAGTGAACCGGCATTTAGACAGACAGTGACAGTGGCGAGGCACCCACCCACCCGCTAGGGCTGCTGGAAGCACTCCCTCCCCATTTCCCCCATACGCCCACCCACACTCACTCACCTCACTGGAGCCAGGGCTAAAAGTGGAGCAGCTGGGTGAGGGTGTGGGGGGTGCAATGGGTCTACAGTTGGGGGTTGTCGGGGAGGGCAGCCACCCCCCCAAGAATGTCTCTCTGCTCTGTCCAAAAATAGATTTTCTGACTTGCACATGTCATCAGCCTGGATTATGTGGGCGGTTTTTAGAGCCCTATACCAATACAAGGTTTAGTCATTCTGATACAGATGTTACTATCTGTTACCAAAGAAGGAAACATGCCGTCCTAAACAAATGATGCCGTAATGAAAATCAGTGACATAATCCTTCCAAGGTTCAGTAAAACCTAGCTCACGGTGTAGCAGTTATGATCTTTAATGGTTTAAAGCCTAAACCCACAGGGCGAAATCCACCGATTTTACATATAAAGGTCAGGAGTACTCTGCCTGTGAAAACAGTTTTATGAGCTTTGTCAAGTTTGAGAGAATAACCCCTGATGATGTGTCAGCTTGGGCCTGGAGACTACAAATTTCTAACAGAAAATGGCGTGGGTAGTGAAGTTTGATAGATGTGGGCATTTACCAGGCGAGGAGAGTCTAAGGAAAAGACGCTATTGGTTGCATTATGGGAAACGTAGGGTCCATCATTTTTGGAGCTAGACCCATTTGAGGGACAAAAAGTCAGGATATCTCGGCCTCTGCTACTTTGATTTTGACCATTCTTTTTTATCTGTCTCTTCCGAGTCCCCCAACTTTATGGAATAATGATACTAAATCACTGGAAAGCATTGTATCAGGCTGATCGGGTAATTTTCCAATACCAAAATACAGTTCTGAGATGCTTTGTGTCTTTAAAGATTTGTCAAAAACTGAATTAGTAAATGTTTTGAGTCAAAAATGTGGCCAATCAGTGTATTTTGTGATGATAACACCTTTTCTACACCAGGTGTGTTTCAGCCACATCTTCTGGTCATCATTTTCACACACATCAGGCGCAACATCTGCTTTAGCTGCGCAGCTCTAGCTATAGCCTTTCAAAACTGTCGATTTTGACATTTTTACAACACTGAACCAGAGGCAATGTGCTCGTAAGGTATGCATTTTAAATATAAAGTGTAATTGTTTCCTCCTAATCCAAACAACTGTCTTTAACTTTTTAAAGACTCAAGGTAAACTCAAGGTATTGCTGCCCCACTAAGACTACAGCAGTCACTATACTGACGGATGAAGGCTTCAGTATTCTTCAAACGAAGTGCTTGTTTGTCTAACAGTGTCTGAGGCCTCCTTTCCAATGGCAGAATTTGCATCGGACAATTCTTGTAATTTTCCAAAACAGACAATCTGACTTTCACAGCCACTTTATGCAGTGATTGGTGTGAAAGTAAGCAGGGTTTGAACTTCGTCCTCAAGTTCTCTTTTTCACTCTTCACACAACTACTTCCGTTATGTTTTGTGTGTAAAACTGAGCGCAACACAATGGATGTCTTCGAGTGTGTCTGAAAGTATGCACCTTTATCCCCATTCTACAAATTGTTACGTCGAGACAAGACAAGACATACAAAAGACTCCGAGCTCTTGGAGAGGAATTGGGAAGGCAGTGCAATGCAGCCAGGAGGAGGCTATGACGGCTTCTTGCCCTGCCTTCCACTGCGGCCATTCAGAACAAGTATAAAGCTTTTGCCTTTAGATGCCGGTGGACGACACGTTGTACAACCTAGTTTGTTTGAAAGATACTGAGGCCTTCACTCCATTGAACTGAAAAGCATAGAAATGGAACCTACCATAATATTAATGACTTTCAATCGATTATGTTCAACAAATGTGTATTGTGTATGTAAAAACGTCACTGCTGATATTTCATAATGCTTCATAATACCAAAATGAAAAGACCTTCAAAATGCATGACAGTGTATTAGTATATTAGTACTCTCAGCCATGAGTTACATACAGTACAGCGGCCTGTATATAGCCTGGCTGCACTCAAGCACAGGATTGATTTGAAGCCCACTGGATCAATGGAACCGCAGGAATAGAAAATCTGGGCTTTCAGGCCTTCCACAGGGAGATGAAAACACAGTCTGAGGACCATGGACAGAAACACTTAATGGGCCCATTGTATGGACCACACTCCAAGGTGTTTCAAGTCAATATGAAATCTACTCATGGTCATTAAGTGAGTGCCAGTGGAGTATGGGTGCAGTGGCAGAGGGAGCCTGTGATCGTACATTTCTGGCTTTGCAGGAAAGAGCTGTTTATCACTGACTTTTCAGCATTGTGTTTCAACTGTAATGGCTTGTGCTATTCACCTGAGAAAGACAAACACACTGTGATTTATGACACTGTATCAGTAGCTGTGTTTCCATTCCAGCATGTTTCATGCTGTCCGGAGATGAAGACAAATGAATGCGGAGCAGTTCAGCGAAAACAGCTGATCAGTCGTGCGAGTTAAATGTCCGCTACGTCAGAACTTATTCGGCAAAGGCATTTCCATATCTCATTTAGCACATCAACTATTTTTCGACAAAGGCAAAACCTCCTCAAGAGAGCGTAAAAACTTTTTTGAGAAATTGAGGATGTTTTATTGAATTTTGCCGTTTCCATACAGCTTTTCTAATGCAGTACTTCAAAATGCCCATAAAAATAAGTTTATGGAAACACGACTAGTGACACAAGTCTATCACTCAGTCACAAATGGCCTTGACCCTAATAGGATATGTAGGTTAGGGGGTTCATGTAAAACACACCATGGTGGTCAAAGGTCAAATGTATCCCGTGTCTGTCTTTCAAGACAAACCAGGAGTCAGGCATGTTTACTGGTGTGACACATTGCTACAGTACGGCAGCTCTTAAATAGACTGAGCTGTCTGCAGATTCCTCATCCTTTTATCACCAAAGACCCAAATAGATACAGTATGTCCTTCATCATGGTCTGCTATGACAAACTTTTGCCATTCCAATTCAGTATGGAAAGATAAATGAGCTCAAAAAGAAGAAGACTGCTCTTCATAATCGCTGCAACACCTCTTTTGTCGATTAACAAATGAAATCCTAAACCTTTTAACCACAAAAGTTGGCAGTGTAGTTCAAGCACACAACAGGGCACACTGCAAATGTTTTACTTAACATTTAGTCATTCACTAAAATTCATATTTCTTCTTTCCTTCCTCCAGTTCTTTTCCATCAGCTGACATGGTAATAAAGCCCTGACCTTGTCCTTCTACTGTCAGAAAAAATGATTTCATCTGCTGTTACAGTAGAAAAACAAGACACAAGGTTTCTCCAGGCTACTGAAAATAGCTATACTATTAGCTATAGGCTGTATATGCACATACAAGGACACTTCTAACAAAACTTGAGGCTTGAGGCAGCAGTATACTCCATCAGAACTGCCTGTCAGATGGTCGAATAGCTTCAGACCCCATTTCTATTTTCCAATAAAGACTGAGGTCAACTAATATTAGGCTGACAATACAACACCGCAAAGGTCTAAAAAGAAAGAAAAACATACATTACATATCATGAATATGATGAAGCCAAATTAAGAGCATGATGAAGACTGCAGGAAGCTCTGTCATCTCACACAATGAAAGGAGTGTGTGCATTAGGGTAGGCTGACTATAGATTTTTGTATGCATCCGACTCCCTAATATATTTGAGCAAAGAGGTTGAAAGTGTGTCCCCATAGTTCTACAGGACATGAGCACTACATACAACCAGTGGAGGGAGAAAGACAGAAAGAAAGAAAGACAGAAAGAAATACAGACAGACAGACAGACAGAATGAAAAAAAGACAGAAAGAAAGAAAGAGAGAGATAGACAGGCAGTGGCAAGGAAACCAGAATCCATGGCAATAAACCTCCTCCTTGACTAAACAGAGAAAGAGCCAATGTATCACTTCTTTTAAAGTTTCCCACCACCACCACCCCACACTCTCAAACACACTCTCCATTCATTGCTTCCTTTCCCTCCAGCCCATTCTTTTGCCCCCTTCTTTCCTCAGTATCTCCTCTTTTCCCACTCTGTCCGTCCTAAACTCTGCTTCCTAAACTCTGCACTCTCTTTCACTCTCTCTCCATCACCCCCCCACCCCCACCACTTCATTCACTGTCTCTCCTCTCGTCTCCTCAGCTCACCTCTCATGCTAATAGGCCATTGATGTGATCTCTATGGTGATGTACTTTTCATTCCATTGGAGAGGAATGGGCCAATGAACTGACTGAGGATTAGGGAGACAGGAGCAACCTGTGAATGTGTGTGTGCACATGGTTGTGTATGAGTGACACGTAGTGAGAAACAGATTATTCCAGGTTTTTCCATTTAAATATTTATTGTAGAAATTCGTAGTGCTTTGGCAATACTGTATTCTGTTATGGTCATGCTAATAAAGCTAATTGAATTGAGTGTGTGTGTGTGTGTGTGTGTGTGTGTGTGTGTGTGTGTGTGTGTGTGTGTGTGTGTGTGTGTGTGTGTGTGTGTACGTACGTACACGTGACTCAATAGTTAGTTCAGAACAACTTCCTCTTCCGCTTCTCTTTTAATCCATACATTTAACAGATGCATGCATCACTGATTTAATCATTCAAAAGCCATTTTCTGTTAACTGTAACTTTTTTATTCCCTTAAGCAACCACACGTTTTAATATTGACAATATTACAATATTTTCTTTGGGGCTAAGTAGTAGCCTTGAGTAGCCATTTTTTCTTTACTTCTGATCATTTCATGAAGATATATTTTCAAATACTTGTGGATGTTTGATTTTACTGATTTGGATTAAAGGTTTTTATTTGACATACTTTTTTATTCTGTCTCAATTTGATCAAATGTGTTTCATTATGATTATGTTGGGGTCTTATTGTGTATTCTATTCTTTCACTGTGGATTTATGGTGTTTTTATGTCTGGAGCACTGGACCAAACAGATGTCCCCGTGTGGGAAAATAAAGTTGATCTGAATCTGAATGCAGTGTCAGGTTCCACCCGGCACCAACTACAGAATGCAAAGTGAAGCTGTCCACAAGCACTATCAGAAACTGGAAAACTGTGAGCTAAATCACATTTGTTTCAAACATCTTCATTCAAAACCTAATGAACAAATCTATTCAGTTAAATTTAACACACAGCAGCTGTGTTAGCTTGTAGTTAGCTTGTTGTAAAGTTAACTAATTTGTTGCACAGCATTAAGAAAACATTATTAAATGTTATTCATATGTCAAATGTTATTAATGTTTATGGCTAGTGGTGAACTGATGACTTGACTAATTGATTAGTCAAATGACGACAACAAAACAGGTTGTAAATTGGATATAGATTTTTGGCAGCTGTAGAAAATGAGCTGTTTAGGTCTCCATTTATGGCCATTTGTCCTTCTTTTAGAGTTTTTATAGACTGGATGATTAATTATCACAACTCCTGGGAAGTGCAACGACAGTCCCCAAATCATTTCACACACACATATTTCTGCCCAGGATT
>VMKM01004695.1:2500-13671 GCA_008360985.2 Macquaria ambigua | reverse complement strand
AGACTATCTTGCCAGACTAAATGTGATTCTTCCAGATTGGTGGAATGCCATTTCCTATCAAGTTTTAGCGATGTTTGTTTTAGTTTGCGGGTTTGCGGGTTATACCATGGAGCTAACCTCCTCTGTTTTATTATCTTATTTTTTAGAGGGGCGATAGAGTCGAGTATTATTCGTAGTGAGCCTGCAGCACTATCAACAAGATGATCAATTTGGGAGGGACTAAAGTTAGCATAGGAGTCATCTGTTACATTGAGACATGGAACTGAATTAAATGCCGATGGAGTCACTTCCTTAAATTTAGCTACAGCACCATCAGATAGACATCTAGTGTAGGAATGTTTGCCTAATGGCGTGTAGTCCAGTAATAGGAATTCAAAAGTTAATAAATAATGGTCTGATAAAAGAGAATTCTGTGGAAAGACTATTAGATGTTCAATTTCTATGCCATAGACAAGAACAAGGTCGAGGGTGTGGTTAAAACAGTGAGTGGGTTTATGTACACTCTGACAGAAGCCAAGTGAATCTAATAATGAGATAAACGCAGCACTAAGGCTATCATTTCCTACATCCACATGAATATTAAAATCACCTACAATAATTATTTTATCTGTTTTAAGGACTAAACCTGATAAGAACTCTGAGAATTCAGATAAAAATTCAGAATACAGTCCAGGAGCTCGGTACACTATAACAAATAAAATTGGCTGTAGTATTTTCCAGGTTGGGTGTGAAAGACTAAGAACAAGGCTTTCGAACGAGTTATAATTTAGTTTAGGTTTGGGTTTGATTAATAGGCTTGAGTCGAAGATGGCTGCCACTCCACCTCCTCGGCCTGAGCCTCGAGGAATGTGAGTATTAATGTGACTGGGGGGAGTGGATTCATTTAGGCTAACATATTCATCCTGACACAGCCAGGTTTCAGTAAGACAGAATAAATCAATATTATGATCTGATATTAGATCGTTCACTAGAACAGCTTTAGATGAGAGAGATCTGATGTTCAAGAGTCCACATTTAATTCTTCTATTTTGTTGTACTGTTGCAGTGGTGGTTTTACTTTTTATTAGGTTTTTATGTGTAACTCTTCTGTTTACTTTTGATTTAAATAATTTAAGTGATTTAAGTGGTCGGGGGGCAGACAACCTCTCTGTGGAGTTTAGGGTGGGTAACTGCTCTAATGGAAGCGCAGAGAAGCGTGTAGGACTGCAGCTCTGCCTCCTGGTCTGGACCACAGACTGTATTAAGTCTGTGGTCTGAACTCTGAGCTGTCATGGCTTTGGGCCACTAATAAATTCGGCCAGATTTCTAGATATGAGAGCAGCTCCATCCAAAGTGGGATGAATGCCATCTCTCCTAATCAGACCAGGTCTTCTCCAGAAAGGCCGCCAATTATCTACAAAGCCCACATCATTACCTGGACACCACCTCGACAACCAGCGGTTGAATGATGACATGCGGCTATACATGTCATCGCTAGTAAGTTCTACAGACACTAAGTCTGAAAACACCGAAAAACGGATCTAAAACATCCCTCAAACTCCTGCTTCTATCCTATGAACCATACGCCCAATCTCCAAAGTAAGGATATCACTGGCTCGCTGTGGCGAAACTGTAGCTCTGAAAAAAATCTTTAAAAAAATACTGGAGGAAGCAAAACACTTTTTCCTACATTTTGATGCTAAAATGAAGTCTGTAGAGTGAATATTGTGGACGATAGAGCAGTTTTAGGAGGAGTTTGTGAGGTGGCTGTGAAGTCTGTCCTCACTCTAAATTCTTTCCCTTCACTGTAGGCGACCACATACACAATCATTGGGAAGTACTGCGTGTATTATTGCGATTTGTGTGGAAACTGTGAGACCAATCTCTGAGATGAAGTCATAGCATAAATGTCCTTAAATAGCTGAACATTTTGATAGTTTAATGGTTTTTGTAGCTGAAACTATGCAGAAGCTGTAAGTGCTGAAAGTTGCAGAAGATTTGAAGGTTGCTTCAATGCATTCCTTATGGCAAAAATCTGAAATTAAAAGCTTAATATTGTAAAAAGTATAAAAGGTATAAATGAGAAAAGTAATAGCAGACATGCCATTAAAGAGCTGAACATTTTGATAGTTGAATGGTTTTTGTAGCAGAAAGTATGCAGGAGTTGAAACGTTGCGAAAAATGACGGAAGAAGAAAAAACAGGATAACAATAGTGTGAATGCTGAGTCAGCATTCACACTAATTAGCGAAACACTGCTGAAAGTAGAAGCATTGTTGCTTTTACTGTAATAAATTGTTGAAAAAAGCACAATATTTTAAGTATTAATGGTGGAAAGAATTTGAATAGAAGCAGAAATGTCTTCAAAGAGTAAATTTTAACAGCTGAATGTTTTTTGTAGATTAAAATATGCAGTAAGTTGAAGATGAAGAAATTACAAAGCATTGCTGAAAATGCAGAAATCTGAAGTGAATTTGCATGAAAAATCATAATAATAAAGAACAGGATAACAATAGTGTGAATGCTGAGTCAGCATTCGCACTAATAATAAAGAACAGGATAACAATAGTGTGAATGCTGAGTCAGCATTCACACTAATGATTGTCAGTGTGTTGAAGCTGACCTGAGATCAGCTGTGACTGCAGTGTGACTGGATGTTTATGTGTGTTTGTGTTTTCAGGCTGCAGCCAGTCTGTTCTCAGCTGACTCCCCGGTGACTTCTGGACCAATAATTTCTGACATCACAGAGGTGGCCACACCCACAGCTGAGGATGTGGTCAGCGATTGGATGGACGCAGGGTGAGAACCAATGAAATCATATCCTCTATAGTCGGTAAAGTTCATACAATCAAAAAGGTTGAGTTCAAAGTCAGACGGCACAACATGAGCAGCAGACTAAAGCCTCCTCAGGGGGGCGCTGGAGGCGAGGCAGAGATACTGCAGGAGGTGAATCAGAGACAAAGATTGCGCTCCTCCTCCTCAGAGTCGTCCCCTCCCGGACCGAAACACACGGAAACACTCTGAATGGAGCTTTAGAAAAGAATAATAGTTCACTGACAGCCAGTCCTCTACCTGTTTCACCTGCAGAGAAAGCCAATCAGTCAATGTCAAAGAGGAGCCGTCCAGTCCTGACGTGGAGGTGTGTCCTGTTCTAGAGGGCGGAGCTACACCTGTAGAGACGCCCCTCTCCCCCACCACCTTCATCAACTCCATCCTACAGGACAATGAGACGCAGCTGACCCCAAACACCTCCACCACCAACCCTACAACAGGTAACATCTTAGAAACGCTTAGTACTTTTATACTTAAGAGTATTGATGATGGTCAGCAGATATCTTCTCTCGGTTCGATCCTTGTCTCTCTGTTTCTGGTCTCTGTAGCCAGTCCCATTGTTGTGATGAGCCCTGTCTCCACTGGGCCCCTCCCACCATCCCCAGCCAGCCAATCACCTGCCTCCGTTCCCAACCCAAACTCTGCCCCCAGCCCTGCCAAACCTCAGCAGAAATGTCAGACCATCGCCTGTATTGATAGGTAAGTCTTTTACACCTGTTTTACATCAGTCAGGGTGGCTGCAGGTAGATTTACTTGCTATTAACTACCCCCCTACTGCTAACAATTGTCCCAACAACTCGCAACAACTGCCCCAACGACTGCCAACAACCTCCCAACACCTGCCGACAACTGCCCCAACACCTGCCCAGAGCTGTCCCCCTGCCTGCCATCAGCTGCCCCAACACCTGCCAGCAACTGCTGTTTGTTCAAACTGCCCCGAATCTGCGTCCCCTCCAGGTTGTCTTCCAGTTATTGCCCCTGCATTGCCTCCCTTATGTTTTCATTCCCCTTGTTGCACCTCACCCCTCCCCGACCCTCCAGGGGCACATCTTACCCAGAATGCACTGTTGCCTTTAACTGTTTTTTCTGTGTGATAGACAATAGATAAATGTGTAATTAAACATTCAAAGGTCTCAGTTTACCTGTAAAAGTGACTCAGCAGTATTTTTTAGATGCTAGTCCTTTTGAAGGTCAGGTGTGTCATTAAAATCCCTGTGCTTCCCTCAGACCCCGCCCCCCTCCCTCTGCAGGTGGACTCTCACCTGACGTTTGGCGCTTCTTATCAACACGATCTGACAAGTGAATCAATTAATCTAAATGATCTTTAACATTTTAAATACTAGTCTGTTTTAAAGAACAAGTCTGATGATATTTTATGTTTTTCTTCTTGTCACAATGTTCAGACTCAGTGAGTGTCCTGTGTGTTAACAGCCTAAACACACATCAGTGAGCCTTCATCACCATCAACACACACACTGGAGTTTATTTACACACCGTCCTGCTGCCCCAAATACTCACTAGAGCACCACATGTGGATTCATCCGCCGCTGAAAATAGTCCTTTTTGAAAATTCTAACTGAATATTCGTGAGGTGTTTTTATAGATGTTTGTCAGATTGTTCCAAAATGACAAAACTCTCAGCTTCCTGCTCAGCTGTGTCATGTGTTTGGACCCCGGTACACCTGCTTGCAGGTCTAATTTAAAAATGAAACTATTTGTGAAGTGTTTAAAGACATACATCTTCAGTAGGAACCAAAGGGCTTGGAGCTGAGAGCCACAGACAGGACGTATTGATAAAACTGACTGACACTTTGTTGGTTTGAGTCTAAACATGGGATTTAATGACAAAAAGAAAAATATAGAATAACACCAGACTGATGATGCAACTTACATCATCTCTCTCTCTCTCTCTCTCTCTCTGTCTCTGTCTCTGTCTGTCTCTGTGTTTCAGGTCTGAACTGTCTGATCATGTGGACAGTATTGACAGCAGCCTAGAAAACCTGCAGAGCATCCTGAACACACAAACCTTCACCTTCGACACCTCCCCGCTCATGGAGGTCAGTCTGACCATGTTAACACACACACTAACAGTGTATATATTAACACACACATTAAAGCTGGGGTAGGCAAAATCTGTGCAACCTATGCAAAACTTTCCGCCTCTCTCTCTGCTGCCTCGTATCAGTCCGCTAAGCCCCTCCCACCAAACCCACAACTTCCACCGGCAGCAGAAGAAATCACTCGCCCTGCGAAACCTCATGCCTCGTAGGGCTCACTTCCATGACGTGAGCCTCACCGAGACCACGGTCTCTCTTGCCGCGACTTGTCTTCTCAAAGACGCCCCTCCAGCGCTTCGCGGCCGCAGAGCACCACACCACACACACGCCACTGTCCCCCGTCAAAAGTTATTCCCCACTGTTTGTCATCATGCCTCTTTGCCACATCGTTACAAGCGCCATGGCATCGAACATAATGAGCCCGGATCTCTGTGTGGAGCCGGGACGTGTTGTTTTGTTCTATACGCCGCTGTAGGCAAAGGAGGTGTTGGAAATTTATTTGAAGTTTCAGGTTTTTTGGCAGGATTTTCTGCCATTGAATCAGACATTCACCATCTGAAGGGACATGTACGCACATCTGCATTTGTAGAACAGCCAATACAAATGCACCGTCTCTCTGAAATAACCTGATTGGCTAAAGTCTCCCGTCACGGGCTAGATTTTCTGAAGCCTGAAAACAGAGGCAAGAGGAGGGGCTGAAGTAGAGGTCTGCTCTCAGACCACTTGAATTACAATATGCTGCACGGTTAATATGAATTTTTTGCCCAATGATGCCAAAGAATATGGCCTACCCCACCTTTAACAGTGTATATTAACACACACACTAACTGTGTGTGTGTATTCATGTGAACTGTCTGTGTGTTTAGTTTTTCAGTACTTCCTGTCCCTCTGGAGACTTTGACCTCGACAGTTTGGACACTGTGAGTTCAACAACACAGACTCTTATTTTGTTTCTTTTTGTTGTAACTGTTTTTGCACTTCCTGTCCTTAACATTTTCACAATAAGAGCAGTTGCTTCAGCTATTAAAGGTCCAGTTAGTCATTTGCTGACCATATGAACATATACAGGTGTATATAAAGGTGTGTGCAGTTGGATATAAGTACAAAAAGTTTATATACAGGTGTGTACAGGTACATACAGGTGTATATATAAAATAGGGCTGTCCCTTTTATTCGAACATTGGTTTGAACGTGGAGGAAACGTTAATATTCGAACTGTAATGACCTGAAGCTTACCGTCTTCAGGTGCAGCAGACCGTTTGAAGTAGTTTACCTTGTAATCCAGCAGAGGGAGCTCTACAGATTCACTATCAGCCAGACCTATTGCAGCCCTGCTGACCTATCAGTAAACTAAGCTAAAGCTAAGATAGCAAGATTCATATGCCAGATGTGAGACGTGTGCGTGTGTGCGAGTGCAAGTGTGAGTGAATGACAGCCCTAATTTAAAGGTGTGTTTACAAACAGAATGGGAGTTGAGGAGTTAAATGAAACATGTTTGTGTTTGAAAACAACCTGATGATGATGATGTCACGCCTGTCTGACTGTGATGTCACTGTTTCCTCTCAGCTGCTGTCTGAAGAAGTTCCTAAAGGAAGTGATGAAAGCTGCAACACCAACCATGCAGGTAACACACACTCACATTTATACTTCTATACTTGTGAGGACCCTCATTGAGTGCATTGTCTGGCCCCTGAACCCCTGAATACCTGTTGTCATGGTGACTCTCTGCTGCTCTCTGATTGGTCCAGGGAAGCAGCTGATGCACTACACGGCCACACCTGTCCTGATGTCTGAACCAATCAGCTTGGGGGAGAGTGGGGCCGACCTGCCCTCCCTGCTAGAGCTGGAGGCGGAGCCTTTCTTCAGCTCTGACCTTCCCAGTGATGACCCGGCTGCCGCCCTGCTGAGCCACGCCCACCTGGACTCTGACCTCTGACATCATCAGGAGGGAGAGGGGCGTCGAATGTGATTTATCAGTCACCATAGCAACAGACAGTCTGAGCGCTGACTCAGCAGCAGCAATAGATGATGGTGAAATCAATCGATCAGCTGTAGATCAATCAGTAGGTCAAAGGTCACGTTTTTATTATGCAGATGTTATCGATCGATATTAACCAGTTTATATACCTGTGTCTTCTTCTTCTGCTCTTTTATTTTAGCTTTTGGTTTTTCTTCTTCGCTGCTTTCATTAAATTGTTTGTTTGACGCTCACTGTAAAAGAAAAACCTCAGAGGTTCTCAGAGAACCAGGGTCACATCTGTACCTGCCAGTCCAATTAGAAACTAGTCAGGTCAGTGTAGATGTCACAGTCCAGGTGTGACAGGATCATGTGACCCAGGTGTTCTCTGTGTTCTGCATGTTGAAGTCAGAGTTTATGGTTGTCTTTGTTTTCAGGTGTAAAATATAGAAAATGAAGAGAATCTGAATATTTTTGGAAAAGTTTATTATGAATGAGAAGTGTTTACCGTCCCCTCCCCCCAATGACCCCTGTCACCATGGAGATGATCTGGAAGCAGATTGAGATGCATTGATCTGATCTGTTGGATCAGGTATCGGCCACAATGTGATCAATCCACATTAAATACTGTTTATCAGTGTGTCTTTATAACTTCCAGTGTGTTTGTTACAGAAACATGATGTCAGATTTGAAGCTCAGCGTTTTATCTTTTCAGGCACTTTGTTTGTTGGAATGAAGACGTCTCTTAGTTAAAATTATCTGTCCTGTTTTTATTTCCCTCCCACCTGAACCACAGACTTTGAGCTGAAAGGGTGTCGGGCTTTTCAGCTGACTCATTAACCCCATCTTGGAACGCCAATCAAACATTCTCCAACAAACAGACAAACCCAGATGTTTGTTTGGTGTGCCATGGCTGTCTGTCCTTGTTTGGAATTGTTTGGTCAAATTCGACATGTACGTGTAGCCATAGCAATGCAGCTCGTGCACGCCCAGTAACTCACTGTAGTACTGCTCTGGTGCGACTCGAGAGAAGATTACAAAATCAGATCCATCTTCATTTTCCAGCTAACGACAAAGATAAAAAGCTCCCATGTGTTCTTAATAACATCAGCCATCCCCCTCTGTGAACGGCTAACGTCAGTCAAACATCAGAACTGAACATGATGATTAAATGTCCGTGTTACAGACCGGCTGATAAAACATCACTATTAATTCAAAACAATATGTTCTTATGAGGTGAGAAATGATGCACATGACTTTACTGTTGGTATTATAATCATAAGGAAGACATTTAATGTTCCAGATAAAACTGTTTAATGCAGCCAGTCTGCATATTCACTTTTTAGATCATATTTTTATTATTTAATATCCTGACCGACATGAACGACCCAAGGATGATTATGTAATCAGATTATTGATGAAGAACTGATCAGTTTGGACAAAAGACAAATTCTCAGTTTGATGTTCAAAATAGACAAAAACATTTATTGTAGGAGCTCAAAACCACATTTTACAATCCTGACAGTGAAGATGATGTCATCAAGTCAAAACAGAACCAGCAAACGGTGGAGATTTATTTTTCCTCTGTGATTCTCTAAAACAAAATAAACGTCTATAAACAAAACTTTTAAATATTTAAAAAAACACCAACGAGCTGCTGCCGCTCAGTGGGCGGGGCCTACAGCTAGTGGGAGGGGTCTGATTTCCTGGGCCATGCTGATTGGTCGGTACACTGGAATCGGTAGCGCAGGAATCGAACTCGCGGCTTGATGTGGAAGTCAGCAGGTATCCTCCAGTTCCACATTTTCTGCACCTGAAACAGAAAAACCACAAGGTTGAACTCACATTTGACTTTTGACACTTTCATTGTTTGAAGTTTTAATTGAGGTTCACTTTGAAAAAATCTGACTTTGTCTTTTACACAAATAGTTTACACCAACTATTGTCTATATTATATAATGTCTTAGCTTTTCTCTGTTCTCTATCACAATAAACTGAATCTCTGACAAAACAAGACATTTGAAAATGTGGGATGGACATTATTTACTATTTTCTGACATTTTATAGACTAAACGATGAATCTCCCAACGACTGACAAACAGGATACTAAGTTTGGACTCATGCTGAATGTAAAGAGGCTGGGAACGTTTTACTCCAGTACTCTAAGTACAATTGTGAGGTATTTGTACATTAGTTGAGTATTTGCATTTCATGCTACTAAACTACATTTATCTGACAGCTTTAGTTACTTTACGATGGAGATTTGACAGTCTCATTAAATATGATGAAACTAGTGCCGGCTACAACATTAAAATGCTGTTAATATCAAATCTATAATAATCAAACACTCTAAATGTGGCAATTCTGCAGAACAAGTACTTTTACTTTTGATACTTGAAGTACATTTGGTTTGGAATGCTACAGTACTTGTAACAGTATTTTTACACTGTGGTAGTGTTAGTTGTAATACTTAATATCTAAATACCACAAACTTTGGTTTGGATCTGACACATGACCGGATACAAAAAAAAGTCATGATAAATATATGAGGAACCATCAGACAGCAGGGTTCTCAAGGGTTTCTAAATACATCACAGTGTCCTGAGTGATGGGCTCCTCAATCCAGAACGTGGACTGAGGACAGGACTTAAATGTTCATACAGGGTCAGATTCAGAGTGTGTTGTACGAACCTTCAGGACCCTGACCAGATGGGTTGTACTGTTCAGTGACTGAACCTGCGGAGAACAAGCAGAACCAAGAAAACAGAAAGAACAAGCCTTCAGCACCTGATCTCAGGTAAGATACTAACAAACATAAAGCTTAAACAGGACAGGTTCATCCTAACCCTTAACAAGACTAGTTAACACGAACTAAGAAAGAACAAGCCTTCAGCACCTGATCTCAGGTAAGACACTAACTAAAACCATAAACCTGAACAAGACTAGTTACTGTTAACGAGAACACCTGAACCTAAACCAAGATCCACCAACACAAACCAGAAAGGTCGGCACTGGTTTGTACTGGCTTAATACACATTATAGACTGATTCATAGACTGGTTTTAAACTGGGTTTAGACTGGCTGGTGTCGACCTGCACAGGGACTGCAAACAAATGAACTAGTAGCTCAGTCTGGTCCAGAATATTTTATGAGATAAATGTTTTTTGTTCATGGTCCCTGACATAAATTTAATAAACTAAACTGGTTTCAAACTGGTTTAGACTAGTTTTAGATTCTCTTCAGACTGGTTTTGTAGTCTGGTTTTAGTTTGTAGTCTTTTTTATGTTGAACATTTGTAAAACTTACCAGCCATCTGTGTGTGATCTGTCACAGCTGTATGACCTGAAACACACACACACACACACACACAAACAACACACATTACTACTGTAGAAGAAGAACTGACCGTTGTACACTCACCCTAAACTCTTCTTCTTCTGTGTAAATAAATGTAACTTACTGGAGTCGAGTGGAGTTCCTGTTGGATCTGCTGAAACTGCAAACACACAGTTTAGCAACATGTTTGACCTTTAACCTCTGACCTGTCTGTCAGCCATGTTGGAGGGCAGGGCTTACCTGTGTCTGTCCCTGTAGAGTCTGTTGCTACGGTAACCATGTCTGTGTGGTAGTAACCACCGGAAACTGAAAAACAACAACAAAAACAGGATGACTGACAGTGTAACTGTAGAGACAGACAGGTGAACATACAAACAAGTGTACAGACAGGTGAACATACAGACAGGTGTACCTGGGTGAAGTGTGTGTGTGAAGCTGTCTACAGACTCTGTGTGGAGGACAACGGGGGATGACTCTGTAACACAATCAGCATCTCTGGTAAGGATCATGTGACCACATGATGATCATGTGACAGGAAGTGAGTGCCCAAAGGTGAATTAACGACTCGCAGGTAAAACGAACAGCAAACAAAAACTCTTGATGTTGCGGTTGTCATAGTAACAAGTCTTACCTGTGACATCATGGCCGAGTCCAAGACCTGATGCTGGAACCAATCAGAACACAGTGTCATGTTTCTACCTGCGATCAATACTGTTAATCAATCTATTGATTTATTTCTCTCTCACCTGTGAGGTCGATGTGAAGACCGGTCACTGACTCTGCTCCACCTGCTGACATCATCATCAACATCTGATTACATCACCATCATAATTTGCTTTATTAATCACTAATTAATTCCCTAACTGATTAAGTAATTAGTGACTTAATTATTTCACAAAAAGAAAGTGTGGCATCAGGTTCATGTCAGGTAAATTTTAAGTTGAGTGACTCACAGGTAAAGTGATGTCATAGTTGAACAGGTAGATATTCAATTAGCTGTACAGGCAGTTC
>VMKM01004694.1:0-13685 GCA_008360985.2 Macquaria ambigua | reverse complement strand
AGATCAAAGGGGCTGAAGGTCAGCCTAGAGGGTGAGGCACTGTGACTCCACCACACACACACACACACACACACACACACACACACACACACACACACACACACCTTGACAGACAAAGCCCGCTGCACTCAGGGGTAAAACACAGGCTATGAATATTGACATAATAGGTATTTTATCATCATCCAAGTAAAGCTAATAATATATCTTGATACAAACTTTAGGTCCCATCTTTCAGTCCTTTTCCTACAAAAGTACATGAATGTGTGGATTCAGGCGTTCTAGACTCAGTGTTGGTTGGACAGAGTTCTGAGCTTGTGGCGAGCAGAACGGACAGAGGGATAAGGGGAAACACACACACACACACACACGCAGGCGTTTGTGTGTATAGGGAAGCGGCAGTAGCCACAGGGGTTAGAGGGGCTGTGGACAAGGGCGCAGTACAAAAGAAGTTTGAAGTGGGACAGAAAGGGAGGGTGGGGAGCTTCTGGCCGGCTAAATCAAAGCAGGATGAGAGGAGGAGAGAGAGGGGGTGGGGACCCTGTGAAGGTGTGCCACGAGAACAGAGATGGGAGGGAGGGAGAGAGCGAGGGCTGGGACTCCACAGCCAGCCCAAATCCCACATTCAAAAGGCATTCTGGGCACATTCCTGCACATTAAGCACACCATACAGTAATGCAAAAAGAGTAGCCTGCATATATATACCCCTAGTGGTCCAGGAAACTGTGCCAAGAAAGTTAGTCAAAACATCACATAGCCTTGCATTATCTCAAAGGAGAGCAAGATAAGGCAAGGAAAACGATGCATCACCTGGCAAAAAAGTTTCAAACTGGCTCAACTTTTGCCACAAATCAATCCAAACGTATCTGGCAACACACTGCATACATGCAAGGGCATGTTCCTGGTAGATTACTTTGTAACGTGAACGGGGTAATTCCACTGTTTACCTCTCAGTTGTCCATACGGAGCATAAAACGATTATTGCCGTGATAACTTTCCAGAGTTGTAAAATCCTGCCTCAGAGCATTATAAAACGGCGTGCAGTGTTTTGGCATCTGATAAGCCTTCAAACTCATGGATCTATTACCCAAACCGGCATTCCTGGATCGTATTTTATCATCTCACCTGTACCTGAAGCAACACACCCCCCACCATTACAGACTCCATTTTTTTTTTTTTTTTTTTTTTAAACTTAAACAAAATGCTGTTTTTGGTCTGAATACCCAGTAATACAGAGGGGACACACCAGCACACACACTGTAAAAAACACTGTAAAAACTCCCAAACACCCACCTGTGGTACTGGGTCTGGAGGAACTGAAACTCCTCCTTGATGCGGTCCAAAGTTTCTGGGTAGGTAAGTTTCAGTGACTGGGGCGTCCCCGATGCCGCGGCTGCTGCTGCTGCTGCGGCTGCCACCACTGAGGCGGAGGACCCCGGGGGTGGCTGCAGAGGTGCCTGAGAAGAGAGGAGACAGCCAACTTAGGGATTTGACTTAAAACATTTACAAGTACAGGATAATTGCCAAAAGACAATAATTCTTGACATCTGATTTCAAATTTGTGTCAATATCTTAGGGCCAATGGCTGAGTAATTTTCTGTGTAATACGGTAAAAGAAAAGCTTCACTCATACGGGTTCTTCAAACTAAAGAGCTGCATCTACAAGGAATATTACAAAACAACCACAGGAAGCAAAGATCTACATGAGCACCATATCTGTACATGCACGCCAGCATGCCCGTGTGCAACTATTGTGAGGGGACTTTCTATTACAGAGACACTGCCAGCCGTGCCAGATGTGAATGGGTCACCAAGACTTGGATGGGAGGGTGGAGAGCTTCTTAGCCAAATGAGCACACTTTGTTTAATTGCAAGTCTGAGTAGAAGAAAGAAACGAGAGAGAAAAAGAGCAGTGGGAGGGAGAAAAGTGGGGAAAAAAAGGACCCCATCATGGCTGAAGACCCCTCCCAACCCTGCAGGGTTCAGAGCAATTAGGAGACTACAACCATAGGGGTAATGCTGCAGGACAGGCAGACAAAAGGGGGCTGAGAGACGGACTAGGAGGGTGGTGGGGGGCTGTCCGTCTGTCAGTCTTTTGGGCTCTCTGTCAAAATAACAGAGTGCAGAGGCCAATGAGGGCCTGGGACAGTCGGTTCACAAGCGTCACGATGGTCAAGTATGACAGTGAGGTTAAGTGGTAGTAATGTACTGTAATTTTCTTGCAGGAAAACGCCGACTACTTTTAATACGGCTCTGTTATTTTATTAGAGGCCAAAGTCTTGTCGCTGATTAAAACACTTTTTGCTCTTTTTTCAGCCTGTGATGGGAGGTGTAAAGAAACAGAGGGAAGATTGTGGGAGGACATTAGATTTCATGCCAAGTAGGATTGCTTGATCTGATAAAAAACCCAAACGGCAGAGGCTATTGCCTAACATATTATAATCAAGAGTTATAAGAATAAGCCTGTAATGTTGTTGTTGAATTTCTGGTGGCTTTTCATAATACACATAAAGTTTAATTTCAACATACATTTTCTAAAAAAAAATGTGTAAGAGCTTTATGTGGAGTGGACACTGTTATAATCTAGTTGTACTTTTCTTTTGCAGATACAACGTGCCAACCAGTGCCACACACAACCTTTTTCCCTAGAAGGGTAGAAGGCAACTAATATTTCTCTCATGTGAATCCTTAACTGGTAGTCTCTGACTGACTCCCTGGGGATTTATTATAATGCACTCAACTTTCTTGTGCAACTTGGAATAAATACAAGAAACATAGCTCTGTATTTTTTAGGCATTCCTCATTGCAGGTATGTTCATTACAGCATTTTCCAAACATAGCCTGGTATAAGTTATGAGTAGTTTCCTTCCCATCTTGGTCGCTTCCTATTTAAAGCATTTCTTCCATTTCCCACCTAGTTCTGGGACTTTTGCCTTTGCTTATCCTGTCCCTTCCCTTTTATACATGTGCCATGTAATAATTTCCCATGTCGACTACTACAGAGCTTCTATCCAAAGAGTCTCGGTAGGCCTAAATACAACAGGCAACACTTTTAAATGTGAAAAGCCGGTGGACCTCTACCAGCTTTAAGGCTACCTGGCACAAAATCTTTGAAAACCCTATGTATAAGTTATGTTTGTGAATTTAATCATACATAAGGATACAATGCTAAAAGGGACGTATACAAAGTATAAAATGACTACACAGCCTATACATTTGTCCCGACTCACTTCCACCTATGAGGTTTGGTTTAATCACGGCATGCCAGTAAGAACAACACAGTGAAACGTCCCACGGAAATCCCCAAAACAACCTGCCCACTATTCCAGCTCACCAAGATGGCCTACAAGCTGAGTTCAATGACAGTAGGCATACATGTGGGTATCCCTGAATGACAGCAGTAATGATTAATCCAGATTAAAAAAAAACATCTTGATGTCCTACATATCAGCGATGTCTGTCACGCATTAATGATGTTTAATGAACAAGTTAATCACAACATCACTCAACTTTAATGCCAAAAGGAAGGCCAGGGGGAGTGTATGAAAGATGTTTGAGGCATTTGCATGTTGGCATGATGAGAGCAGAGCGTGCCAGCAGCACCTACAGTCCATCCATGCATGTGTAAGGAAACATGCATGTCCACGTGTGTGTAGATAAGCGACAATATGAGATGTAGCGAAGGGGGGGAGGGAGACAAAAAAAAAAACAAACATGTGGAAGGTGTTTCAGCAGGAAACACATTATGAGAAGAGAGGAAAGCAAATGCTGAGGAAAGAGGAGGAAAGGAGAGTGTGAAGAGAGAGGAGAGGTTGAAGGAAAAAAGATAAGACAGAAAGTAAAAATGGAGGGATAATATGGGAGAGACTACCAAGTGAGACAGTCGGAAATACACAGAGAAGAGGAGGAGAAGACTGAGAGTCTGTTTTTAAAGGAGATGGAAACAAGAGAGAAGAGAAAAGGGAAAGGGAACACGAGAAAGGAAAAAATAAATGGAAAGAAAGGAAAGGAACAAAAAAAAAGAAGATAGGAGAGGGGCTGTGGCCTCATTGTTCCTCTTTCTAACAAGCTGCTCTCAATCTGTCGGCCAGATCCCCCTCCTAGAGCACAGACAGCCACACACACACACACACACACACACAGCCCTTTTCCTTTACACACAAACCCACCATTACACACACACACACACACACACACACACACACCCTCACAAAGATACACACACACACACACACACACACATTTTGTCAATCTTGCTCACACGTACACACTCCCCTTTCCTCACACAAAAACCCCATGATTAAAACGCACACACAGGCTCCCCTCCTCTTTCACACAACACACACACACAGAGCAATTACTCTTCACAGGGGGGAAAAAAAGAGCACCAAGGCCATTTTATAGGAGGATGGAAGGAGGAAAAAAAAAAAGAGGTGACTATCCTTCTTCCCTCTCCTTTTTATCACTCCCTTCCCCCCCCCCTTCTCCTTTTCAACATTTTTTGTGGTTTTAACATGGCCATGTCTCCAAACGACAGGTGAGACGAGGGGGAGCATCTTCCTCAGAAATGGAGGCATGGATGAGGCATAGAGAGAGTCTATTTTCTGATGTTCAAAGGAAGAAGAGAATGTTTTTTTTTTTTTTTTTAATATAAAAAGGTAACCACTGTCTCTCTGCTGGCTCAACCACTCAGAACCTTACGCACAACTCCAGTCTGCTGGTTTGGTTTGTTGTTATGATGATTCACACCAGACTAGACTGGACCCATGTGACTGATGCCGTCTCTGAAACACAGGCAAACCACAGATCCTATTCCAGCATGCATAGCCTCTTTCCTACTCATTACGTCTCCTATCAACCACTGCTATTAGTAAGTCCCAACTTCTGATCCGGCAAACAGCTGAGCAGGCTTTAAAGTGAGAGGTCAGGTTGCTGAGCTGACCGCATGACCTCTGGGAATGGATCTAGACTGGGAGCCTCACCTGATAATCCTACACTCAGTTATTCCCTCCCTCTCGACCGTGTCCTGGCTCGAAAGCAAACAAGAGACATGCCGTCTGCCCTTGAACAAAGCTTACATAGACTGAAAATCGCTGTTACACAATTACAGGCTAGATCTTTCTGTGGCTCATGCAATCGTAAAGTAATACTGAGGAAGGATTGCACGGGGTTGGATGGCGTGAAGAAGGAAAGCTTTTCTCTGATATGATTAGAGATAATCTGATTACTCATCTGGTTAGATAAATCAGTGGGGAGGTGTTTACAGGCCCCAAGCGAGCAGTCCAGCGTTGTTACTGGCGCCACTGTGATCTGTTCCATTCCAGAAAGCCAGCTGATAAAGCTATAGGCTAAAGTTAGAGGTTTACGGCTGAATTCACACCAAATCAGGCGCTGTGGCGAAAACGCCAGACCTCCCATTCCTTTGAATGTGGGTAGTGCGTTTAGGATACTGAAGAAAAAGTTGAAATGTAACCATCGCCACGCTGCGGTGGCCAATCACGTAAGCCGGCGATCAGACCGGAAGACGCCCAGGTGAAGAAGAACCTTATTTACCATGTAGCACTGTAGCATTCCTCTGTTTACAGAGCAACTGTGAAGATGGAAGAGACACTGATTGCCGCCATGGTGACCTTTCCAGAGCTGTACAATGTGCCATGAGGGAGTACAAAAGACGTTAATTGCCATGCAGTCGCTTGGCATTGTATCGCTCTTCAAGTTGAGATTGCTTGTGAGTATTTCTACTTGTGCTACAATCAGCATGGCCGTGACACTCCCACACCGCCGCACAACCCTGCGCTAATCGCCGCAACACCTGATTTGGTGAATACAGCCTAAGGCCACCTATTGAACAACCTCAATGAGGAAAGCCCACATATATAGATATATATACACGTCACATCAGATGTATAGGCATGCGCGCACACACACACACACACACACACACACTAATCTCTCTCTTAGCCCTGGAAGGCCTAAGTCAATTGCAATGATTAAATGAGGACCTGATGATGAGGGGATGAGGGGATGAGAGCGAGAACGAGTCATCTACGGGAACAGAAATGATTTAAATCAGACCTCACATCCCTTTAGTGGGATAGGATAGGAAACAATCCAATAAGGCTGTTTTAAAACATGCTAACTGGTGACAAACAGGGCTGCAACATAACAGATCAGGTTGTATGCTCTCTGCACACACATTATATCCAAGGTCACATGCAACAAAACCCTTGAATGCAAAGACACTTACACAAATGCATGCACATGACAAAACGGTGCAGAAAAACAGCATGTGAGTGCACATTAAATTCTGACGTGAAGGGGCCATTAACAGTGTGGCATTCCCTGAATGAAATCATTCCTGTTTTCATTTGAGTTACCTCTAATTACACCGCAAGCAACTAACCACTATGACCTCACCTCCTTGCTCTAACCCCCCACCCTCAAAAAAACATGCAAGCACACACACACACACACACACACACACACACACAGAGACTACACGCCCACACATGCCCACTGCAAACACTAAGTGGATGTGTGCACGATGCAGTTTTCCACAAGTATTTACAAGCACACATGCACTTTATTGTATTTGCACATGACTGTTGCTCCTACGTCAATATCACTGGGAATCCACAAGATGTGTCTCAATCTTCACTAGCCACACTGACCCACAGTGATACATAGTTTGCCAATGGAGCTGAAACGAGGCCATCAGTGTTATGATGTGGTTGTGTGACCTTAGGAATATTAGGTTCCCTTAAAGGAACACTCCTGTATCTTCTTCGTACGGGTGCAGCGGATGAGGGGAGAAATGGGTTTCACTTGAATGACTTCTCACATTCTCCTTCCTTTCCTTTGCAGTTTTCATCACTGAAAATGCATTTTTCACATGTAGCATCAAAGAAAAAAAAGACAAGATTCTTTACAGGTTCTTTTATACACAAAGCTCATACTATTTTGTGATGAGCAATGCCACGTTCTTGTTTCTTTTCTGCCATATTGCGTTCCTCATTACAAATCCTGAACACTGACTGTGCCCAGCTTTGGCCAGAGAATCTAGCTTATAAATACCATATAGCCATGCTAGCGGCTCTGTGAGACTGTACTGAGCTAAATGCTAACGTCAACATGCTAACATGCTTACAATGACGATGCCAACATGCCGATGCTAAGCAGGTATAATGTTTATCATGTTAACCATCTAAGTTTAGTGTTAGGATGCTAACATTTGCCATACACCAAAAACTATTTGACAGATTAAAATGTTGACCTAATGATGGTGTAGATAAAAAGTCAGATGGTCACAAAAATTTAAATTTAAATTCATCCTGAGGGGAACACGGATGGATTGCCATAAAGTTTGTTACAGACGTTCAATAGTCGTCAACACATTTCACCCAGAACCACAAATGTGAACCTCATGATGCTAGAGGAAGTCAGGGGATCACCAAAGTCGGAAGAATTAATAGCCTTGGGCACCATGAATGTCTGTACAAACAGTTGTTGAGATATTTCAGTCTGGACCAAAGCGGTGGACCATTTGACTCAGTGCCGTCCCTAGAGCCATGCCGACAGCTTGGCTAAAGAAATACAATGCCAAATGTTTAGATTACAGTTTTTTATTTGTTTAAATCAGAGCTCGATCTCTCTGTCTGTCTCTTTTAGCTGGGAATATGCTGCGCTGCTGCCTCCCTTCATATAGCTCGGCCCATTAGTCAGGCCACTAATTACACTGCTTACCCGCAGAGTCGATCATCAGAGTAAACACCCACCAAGCTCTCTCTCTCTTTCCCTCTCTCATCCGACTACCACCAAGGACGCAGTGACAGTAGGTCTAACCCAGAATAGCATTCCTGAATGTGTATCTCTGTGTATCCACCCACACACGCCTAAAAACACACCTCCCCATCTCTGCGAGCCATGAAACATGTCAATACAGTGTTCTGTCTCAAAAGCGTTTGAAGTTAAAGCTTCTTATGTCAAATTATTCAAATACGACTGTCAACATTCAGCTGTGATTTGCATTGTTAAAGCGGCTTGCAGTGGGGAAGAAAGGACACAGGTTCATCGCCCACCTCCCCCCGCCCCCACCTTACATCCAGTGGCTATCTACTTGGCTCTGCGTCGGAGAAACGTGCTGGTAATCTCTCAATGATTCCTGCACTTAGAGGGGAGGGGCTGCCAGGCACCTGTTTCATTAGCACCACACATCTTTCTTTCTCCGTTTTCTACCCCCCCAACCCCCTCCACCTCCTCATTCCTCTCTCCTTCCTCCCACAAGCCTCGTTATTCAAATTTCCCTGCTGTCAGCCCACATTAGCGAAGCGCCACAGTTTGCCTGTCAGCTGGCTTAATTGCTGGAGGTGCCTTCTTTTATTAGGTAACCCCCTCAGCTCGTTTGTTCCTTCCACCGAGACGCACCTCCACAACAGCTTGTGTAAACCTGAGATCCCTTCAGCCCCTTTCATTTTCTTCTCCCTTCTCTCTCTCTCTCTCTCTCTCTCCCCATCTAATCGGTGGCTGAGCAAAGCAGGCGAGCTCCTGATCGATAGCCACACTCTCGCCACTGGACAACGGTGGTGATAAAGAGCTAAAAGCATGCTAGGACTGGGGAAGTGAAGGCTCGCTTTATGCTCTGAGAACGGAGATGAGAAGGCCTCATCTCAGTCACACATTCAAGGCACTCTCCCCACAATAGTCTGTGTCTCCTACCTGACCTTATCCACCTTCACTGAACAGATATTCATTTAGAAAGGCCGCCTCCTTGAAGGGGTCGGGATGTTAAGAGGAGGCCATGGTCACACTTGGGAGTATTTAGTTGAAAACACATGTTTAGCCTTCCTTCCATAATGATTAATTACATTTCTTGATTTTATTATATGGCCGCCAAATACCCAAAGCTTCTACCAGCTCTCTGTTGACATGATGACGTGTTGGAAACCTGTCTGATCACCATTTGCCCTATTAGATTATGAAACATTATAGGTATGAACGATGGCATAAACTACAAAAACTGAACCAAAAGGTTCACCCACAACAGTAGCCTGTTAGCAAACCCCTCCCCCAGCCCAAGGTATTGTTCAGGATAAAATGGCTGGTAGAGGGCTGTTGGTAATATTATGGCCAATCTTACCGTGACCTTTGAGAGGTTAGGAGGTCTTTGATTACTCACTGATAAAGTCTATTACCTCCCACAGATCAGGTCTACTTTGGCAACAGAAAAACTACTTTTCACCACAGAACAAACAGATAGACATGGGACACCTTTTAGGTACTAGTGAGGCACAGCAAACCTGCCAACGCTACCATTTTGTCTTTCTAAATGTATTTAGTTCATGTCTTAGTTTTGTGTTATTTCAAGTGGGTCAAATGTGTCTATGTCAACCACGTTAGTATCATTAAAGTCCAACAAAACAAATAGTTTCTGATTTGAATTCAATTTTATATTTTGCTTTGATGTTTTGCTTTCTTCTTCATATCCATTTCTGTCCCGTGTCTACAGTGAAGCCTTGTATGTTTCTGTCACTGTGGCAGATTTGAAAGAACATTAAGGATTTAAGACAGCCAGCCATGCCTGCCATGTCCTATACACTTCTCAGCTAGTCTATTTGGAAAAAGAAAATCCCCAAACCATCTGGGCACATTCAGAGCTGAAGCATTTTCAAGAATGTGTCGTGTTTATGTAATATGGACACCACTGCGTCATTACATCTATGCACATTATTCAGTTTTTAATCTCTGGTGAGGAGAAGCTGTATTTAGTCAGTACATATACTAAATGTTCAAGATGTGCGATTAAAAATACCAACTGATGTTTTAATCTGTTTATCGTCTGTTGCACTTTACACCATAGAAAGCGTGTCTAATGAATCTGTGTGTGCTCTATAAAAAGGTTGGAACAGATTATTACCAAGTTCATATTTTACATGGACAATCATGAAAGAAGATCTGTTGTAAGAAGCTATAAACATGCAGGTTAAATGACATGCTAACTGTCAGATACCAGCCACAAAGTCTCTTGCTCAGGATATGAAAATGCACCTAAGTGTGAAATGAATGTAGCACAATTCTTAATTATCATTTGATAAAAAAAATTATATATATATATATATATATATATATATATATATATATATATATATATATATATATATATATGTATATATATATATATATAGAGTTAATATGGGTCCGATGTTTTATGTAATATATGGGTCACATCCTTCACAGCAGACCAGTAGCCAGTGATGACAGGTTACTGCCAGCCTAGAATTTCAGAGATTAAACAGTTTGCCGAGTTGAGTGGCCCTTCACTCCGAGGTGCAAACAAGAGCTACCGATGGCCGGAGACTTTCTGAGGACAGGAGTCTCACACGGTACTGTTGAGATCTGCGGAGGGTTGAAATGAAACAGGGCCGCTGGCCTAAACATTCCACCCAGACCCGCCGCAGTCTGCTCCTCTCACCCTGGGACGCCTGCCCATACATTAAGATGTGGTTTGGAGCTCTCACAGGAACACAGCGAGGAGAGGCTGGATGAGAGGGATTGGGTTTACAGTGCAAACCACAGACCCACAGTCTGCCTCCTGCCCTGCCTTCCTGCAGTCAGCTATACTACATACACAGCTGCTGGTGTGTGTATGTGTGATGTTTGTGTGTGTATGTGCTGTATGTTTGGGTAGAGGGAACTCACAAAATCCCTTCATCACTCAAAAGGAAGTACGGGCTGAAATAAAAGTTACAACTCATGATGGTAGTGCAATTTAAGCATTATGCAAACACACAATAGCTACAAACATTTTAAACTATGTGTCTTTTGGGGGGTCTTTACCTGCATGAATGAATTTGTGAGAAGAAGAAATTAAAGTGGCATACACACACATTCACATGAAGTTATACTCAATCTGGTTTCAATGCATGGGACATGAATGTCAAAACACTCGGGGATGGGGTGCAGGGTGGCATGGCTGAGAGATGTAGATGAGGGTTAGGCAAATGAGCAGGTCTTAATTGATACTTCACACAGCTGGAGGACCAGTGTTTATGTATTTCAGTCGGCTCAAAAGCTCTCCACCTAACTCGACTAAAACAAATTAAAGCCATGCAGCATGAATTTCACTCCTAACCTCGCAGAGATCTATCTCACAACACAGACAGCATGACAATTTCTCTTTCATTTTTACAGCCACGCTACTGGCCCTTATAGAGAGGACTTCTGGCAATAGTGGTTAGGTTCTTGAAAAAAATGGGGCAGCTTCTAGTTTTCAATCTATCAAGTCAGTGAGTCAGGGGCGTGAATCACCCTTGATATGATTGAAAAGAAATAAAAAGCAAAAGCAGATTTTTTTTTTTTTTTTTAAATGACTGGCACTTGAAAAGGGCAGACCATTGAGTGAAGGTGTCAACAACCCACAACCCCCACCCCCACCACCCAGCTCGTGAGGAAGGGACAAACAAACACACACTTCATCATCTGGGTCAACTCCACAATAGTGTGGAAATAGAAAGGGGGCTCCATGTTTCTAAACTGGTGGCCACCAAGGACATGAGATTCACACACAAAGACACTCAGCAAAGTTGGACGTTGTTTAAGGTGGGCTTTGCCTCACTAAACCATGTACTGACAGCAATCTGCCTGACCTTCATAAGACAAAGATTACACAGGGCGTTAATATAAAGGCAAACAGGATTATAACAGCATATAGAGTATCATATTTTCCCCACAAAGGAGTCCCCGGAAATGCACAGTAAGGATGAATAAGACAAACATTTTCGGCTTGCACTTTCTTATTGAGGCTCAAAATCAACCTGGTGTTTATTACATACACGTTGTATTTAATAGAGGTTCAGGATATAAGACAATAACCTCGTTAAACGCGTGTAGACGGTTACATAGTAGCGTAGCCTACTTACCGGTGGTCGGTTTTGAGGAAACATTGTAGCCGCCGACTTGTGTGTGTCTCCGTGTGCCTTTTTTTGTCCTTCTTCTTTCTCCCTTTTGGGGCGGAAAGCTTCGTCGAGAAATACGAGCAGCCGATGTACTATTGTTGGTCTCAGAGAGGCATTTGGCCCGGTTTCAAAGGTAATGGCAAAGCTAGTCTCGGCTCGCTCATTCCTTGCTTCAAGACTCCTTTGTTCTGGGTTATATCTCCAACCCCAAACCGCACCGCACTCGACGTGTAGTAAGGACGGGGAGAGGAGAGGAGAAACACCCGGTCCAAGGGAGCTTTCTTCCAAGTCCTCAACTTCGCGTATCCAGCAATTACAATATCGCAATTGGTTTCCCTCTCCGATATCTCTTCGCCGTCTGTGGCATAAAGGCCAGAGGGGGGAAAAATGTGGTTTGCTTGTGGCTTCGGAGACGGACACACCACCGGCACATTCAATGCAGCCGCAGCCTCTTTTGTCTCGCTCGTTGGCCTGCACTCTTTTCACACAACACTCCCAGTCCCTCACTTCTCTCACTCCCCCCTTCTCTGGTCCTCAATGGGACATAACATACGAGTAGCTTTCTTTAAGGAGGGGGGAGACCTAAAGATACGGTTTACTGCTTCCCCCCACACTGTGCTTTATCAAAATGAATAACCTTATTATGGTTTGCTAATTTTCTTGTTTTTTTTTTTACCCAGAAAAATAATTTAATCCAATCTACCATTTAAAGTTACACATACTGGGCAGCATCAGCATCGAGCATTCACACAACGCTGTTCTTCAAATAGCTCAAACGATATTTGCAAAGAAACCTTTGCTTTCTCTTGTTATTGCTGCATTGTAATTAGGTTCATCCTCATGTAGCCATGCAATTGAAAATCTGTCCGCACAATTAAGACATTTTAATTTTATATAAAGTGCAACATTTTCTTCAGAAAGAAGGGGTTCAGAGGAAGTGTTCAGTGATTGAATGAAATCTCCACGTGGGGCTCGGCCTCAGCACAGTAAACACTGGTAAAACGAGCCAATGAGTATTGAGAACACCCACGTGGGGCGTGCTGACCGTTTGCTGATTGGAGGGCACAGGTAGCACAATGCTCCACACGTCAATCACGCAGGCTACAACTGCTCTGTGAGGTTAACCCTTTCCTGGGTGCTGGGAGTGATTGAGAATGCGAGGAGTTGTGTGGTGGTTGTATCAAGATTCAGTGGTTTTCCTTTTGCTCCCCACAAACCTTCAATACATTGAAAAATCTTACATTTCCTCCTTGTTGGTGTGGAAATAAATAGACTTTGCTCTAACTTCTGCATCACCCCGCTCATTTCTAGATGTCAAAAATTAATCATGACCACAGGGAGCTGACCAAACATAAAAAGACTGAATGGATCTAAATAAGAGCCCAAGAAGGCTCCAGAACGCACAGAAATACAATAGTGATAATGCTGCAACGCTTGCATGGCTTCATATTGAATGTGCACATTGTTGTTACCTGGAAAAGGAGAATTATTCTGTAGACGAAGGGGAGAAATGGTGGAAAAATTGGTATTCTGGTGGCACGACCCCTTTGGCGGGGCTCATAATTAGAGAGAGAGATATTGAAAAAGCAATTTCTGACAGTGGAAATCACAACCTGCCAGAGGTGGAGTTGGAAAATATAGATGGGTGCGTGTGCATGTGTGTTTGTGTGAAAGTATATGTGTGTGTGTTTGTGTGTGTGTGTGTGTGTGTGTGTGTGTGAGAAAGAGACAGAGAGA
>VMKM01004693.1:0-13692 GCA_008360985.2 Macquaria ambigua | reverse complement strand
TGTGTGTGTGTGTGTGTGTGTGTGTGTGTGTGTGTGTGTGTGTGTGTGTGTGTGTGTGTGTGTGTCGTATACCATGTTCCACCTGGCAGACTCAGATCACATGCAAATCACAGTGGAGACGGAGACGCACATAAATATTCATCCACACGCATGCATATATTACTACACACATTTGCACTCAGTGACACACACACACATCACTGCAACACTAACACACACACACACACACACACACAGACATAATACAGCGTTACAGTTAGTAGTTTTAAAGCTGTTGTGTTGCAGCAGAGACCTGACGGTGGATGAAGCAGCTTCCTCCTCCCCCTCCTCCTCCATCACTCACTCACTGCAGAGGTGTCCTTGAGCAAGGCACCTAAACAGTTTTAGTTCCCAGTCACTCCAGAAGCTGGTTGAGCTAAATTTGTTTGCATGTCCTCACAAACTAGGTGGTGGAAGCTTGGTGACGTAGTGCAGCTTTGTCTCCTAGACCAGAAACTCTAAGAGAAACCTAAAGGCACCTGGATCCATTTCTTATCAACATAATGAAAGTTTCACTGACAACATGTTTTATTTTATATCTAACAATATTCACTTGTAGCAACTAAAGCACGATGAATGTTTCATTTGGTTCTGTTTAGGCAACTCAAAGCACTTGGTTAAGGTTTAGGAGAAGATGGTGGTCTTGGTTAAATACTGAAAAAGTCAACAGTGACTTGAAGTAGAGACAGGACGCATTTACTTTTTAACATTTATGTGAAACTACAGTTTCCCTAACTTTAACTAAAGTGCTTTTGTTGTCTAAACCAGTGGTTCCCAACCTTTTTAGTCCAATGTACCTCCACAGCCCTATCAGATGGACCTCAGAACCCCTTTAATAGAAGGGAAGGCTTTATGGTATTGTTCAATAATAGTTTTTAGTGGTTTTGGCCAAGAAACTGGTTGTTTGAACCATTTACAGAATCTTTACTTTGAGCTTTTTGTTGTCTTTTTCCAGCTCGTCTTTCTGCAGTCTGAATCCACTTCCAGCTGACTCGGGTTGGTGGAAACTGAGGCAGGTCTTGTGCAGTCAGACTACCATAGTACCAGTAACTATAAAGATCAGCATCACACACATTTGTAACTTTACTTGTGTGCTGATTTTTCTTCTAAAGACAAATAGGTGGATATATACAGTATAATCAAATCATAATTTCTATTTTTTCAAATTAGCTGAGCTTCACAATTTTTCCACGTACCCCCTGGTGACTGCAGAGGTACCCTGGCTGGGAATCACTGGTCTAAACACGAGGGACTCTGCACTTTGTGTGCCCATCCTCCACCCGGACCACCTCCCTACAGCTGCTGCATAAACATGAAGAATTTCCAACACGTTGCCACTGAACATAATCCAGCTGCAGTCATGTTTCCCTCAAAGCATATTTTGGCAAAACAAATATAAACAGAGTTTCTAAGAGACAGGGTTGTGCACTTGTGGGGCTGGTTTGTGCACTAGCCAATAACAAGCTAGCCTGCCAAGCTAGCTGGATTGCTACCAGTTAGCTAACAACAATTTAGCAAGCTAGCTAGATGGGTTTCAATTTAAAATAGTTAATTCAAGGGAATTTATACCATCAACTCGTACCTCATAACTGACTTCAAACTGCTGCATCTCTGGAGCAGTTTATACAGTATATATATATATATATATAGCAGAGCAGGATTGTATAGAACTGGATGGTGCAACGTAGCTGATGTGATCACCTCCTCTGTGTTGGACTCTTTGGTTCTTTGTTCCCTCGAAGGTCAGAATTGTCAAGATGGTTTTCTATTGGTTGACAATTAGTGTGTTAAAGTTAAAGTTCACTTTATGTTTCAGCTCCACTCTGATTTAATCCTGTGATCAAACCAACCGGACTGGTATGAATAGATAGAAACTGTGTGTTCATAAATGCTAGGTGACCACAGGCCATATGAGTTTCATCTCTGTGCATCCTTTAGCCTAGCTTAGCACAAAGACTTGAGGCAGCCTTAAGGGGAAACTGCTAGCCTAGGTCCATGAAAAGTGAAAACAATCCACCTTCCAACAGCGCTAAAGCTGTAAAGTAACCTGCAACAGTTCTGACCATTAGCTTAACTTTATAGAGTAAACAATGAATCAGTTTGAGGAAAAATGGAGGACGAAACCTGAGGATTGGCCCATAAAAATAAACCATCACTACAACACACAGCGATCTGGTAACCTTGTGACGTTTGTGTTTCTTTCTCTGGCTGCTTTGAAATCAGACTTTTCTTCCTCGTTTCTTTTCTTTTCTGTTCTTTCTTGTTTGACCCTCATATTTGCCACATGTAAAAAAAGAAAGAGTATAAAAAAAGAAGTGACACTGCGTTTAAAAGACAAGCAAACATTCCCCGGCGAGCAGCAGCTGATTAACATTTCGTGTCCGACAGACTTTTGAAGCTTCACACGAGTTTAAAGCTCTGGATAATTACACCCTTCACTCTCCCTCTGTCTGTCATCTCCTCTGCCTTTCTTTCTCGTTCACTTCATCCCTCGAGTCAGTTTCAGGAAAAAAAGAGCAAAAAAAATCCCCCAAAAGTTCTCCTCAATTCACCTCGTCTTTATCTGTACTCACCTCTGCTGCCAAATTCAATCTGTGATATTTGTGACTTCTTTCAGAACGTATTTCAAACTACCTTCCTTTACATGTAAATATATAGAGTTAAATAAAGAAAATTAAACCATAATATAAAGCTCATGGTCCGTTTCAGAGAATTTACAAGCCCTGCATAATCATAAATGGGTTTTATTGCACAAACCACAAGGAAATAGACTCTGCAGGTCACATTAAACATAAAGAAAACACAAAATAACTACAAGAAAAGATATACAAAAAGTAAACCGTGGGAATCTTTATCAGTAGTTTAAATATAAAAACTAGCAAACTGTACATGCTTCTCTGTTAAAAGATCACAAAAGAAGAAATATGACAAACAATAGAAAACAGAAATACTTGAATGTAAATACAAATATTTCTTTCCTTTCTTAAAACACAGGCTACCGGTCGGCGTCCTCACGTCTCTGAAAATGTTGAAGCAAACTGTCAAATGTGCATTATTTGGATAAACTGACCATATAGTCTAAACGGTTAACTCTGTGCCCAAAAACATCCCAAAACTAAACTAAAACTAAACTCAGCTCCCAAAGCATCCTGGGTAAAATGGGAGGAACAAAACTACGTCTGGACATTTGGACCTTTATTGACTGAATATAGACTTTAAATTGGGACGGTAGATTTGAATAAATGGTCTTGTTTTCATGTGGTTAACGTGTCTAGTTACGAACCCTCTCTGACCTTGGAACCTCACACCTCTCCTCCTGGTGATATTAATCTACCCTGTCCTCTAAATCCCCCATCTTTTTTGTCCCGGGCAGGTGATCCACGTCACGGGGCGTCTGCGCATCAGGATGGCTTTGACACACAGCCGCTCAGTGCCCAATCAGATCATGGGGATGGTGGTGGTGGCCCACGCCCTCCCGCCGCCCACCATCAACGAGGTTCGCATCGACTGTCAAATGTTCGTCACCCGAGTCAACATGGACCTCAAGATCATCTACTGCGAGAACAGGTAGAGGAGGGGAAACGGCCTGTTTGATGCCAAAAGATGTCAAACATAAAACTCCATTTCAGCGACTGTTTCTGCAGTCATGTTTCATACCTGCTGTTCGCCTGTTGGAGCTTCTTATTCATGAGGAAGTCTGACCCAATCCTCCCTGGTTTAACAGTGAAATATGTTGCTGATGGATCTGGCTCCTTCCCTCTGTCCAGATAAAGCAGATAGGCATCAGGATCTCGCTCAGGAGTTAACCAGCCGACTGCGAGAGATTCATATCAGGCACACAAAAAATAAAAAATAAATAAATAACCCCTTCATGTTTTATTATAAAAAGAGAGGAGCAAAAAAATGATAGTAGACAGATTGCTTTTTTTGTGGGTGGAAAAAGGGACACAATGCGAGGCAGATGATGATATTCAGTGCGGAGCGACAGAAAGCGAACAGACAAGCGTCGCTCCCATTACAGCCCCATTTTGAGGATGAGTTTCTAAGAGAATGAGAAAATGGGAGGATGTTTTTTTCTAAAGAACAGCGTGCTGTTATCTGCCTGCCGCCACCACCCCACCCACCCCCCCTCTATCAGAATGATACCTGGGAAATTGTTCTGTCTATCCTGTAGCGAATTTGTTCAAATTAAACCTTTTAAAGCTGATGTGTGTTACCCGTACAATAGACAGACGGGCTTCAGTCTCTGTTGTCGGGTTATTAGCCTTTTTATTTTTTTTTTTTCAGCCCTGAATCAGTCTGTTTTTAATCGTCGAGTACCAGAACTGTACGGAGAAAACTATCCCGTGGTGACGAGTTATATATCTCAAAGTTTCACAACATTTCTACTTCCACGCAGTTCAGTCGAGCAAATATGGACACAAAGAAACAATACAGAGCACAGTGAAGTGTACATATCAGTCTACAGATATTCACAAAATTGTCATGAGAGGTTACGGAGTTCCTAAGAAGCCATGGTGGAAAACCTGCTTTCCTTCATCTGCAAGCACCCTACAGAAATATCTTGCAAAAGTAAACCTAGTTTTTATTGAATTCTACTTTGAATTTGGCCTTAAGCAGAGGCTGCTGACATACTGCAGTTCAGGGATACTCAACATGCAAAATGACAGGAGGCCAGAGGCCAGTTAATACACAAACATTAATAATACTGATCAGATATCTTGCGGTGCTACCAGATGGGAACGCTGCACTGAAGCTAGCATGTTTAGACTCATGATGGCGCCTGATATTAGCAACAGTAGTTGTCTTTAATTTGGCAAATTAAACACAGAGGTTTGGTGTGAGGTGGCAAAATAAAGGCAAATTCATCAGTTCAGTTTCAACTGAATTGCCTCTTTTCATTGTCAACCTTTCGATGTTTCCTGTCCACGCAGGCATTGGGAGAAGTTTGCCCTCAGGTTTTTCTGCCAGGCAGACAGCCCTGAAGGCAAACTTCTCCCATGTGCCCTGTGCAGGTCAGGTGTACGTGAACTTTTCGCGACCACTTGCACTGCCCAGATCGCTGATAGGCTTATATGCAACTTTAACAGCCAAGGGACATTATTGAACATTTACTAATTGGTATAAATAAAAGATTTCCAAAGTGATTCAAATTATTTTCATTGTGAACTAGAAAATGGTCGATTAGGGAACGTGAACTCAGATGAATATGTGCAAATGTATCTGATCTCGTGTTTCAGGATCAGTGACTACATGGACCTGACTCCGGTGGACATTGTGGGGAAGAGGTGCTACCAGTTCATTCATGCTGAAGACGTGGAGGGAATCAGACAGTGTCACCTGGACTGTGAGTACTGTCACCACCTGACCACATACTCTACACTGATTGGACAATCAGGTCAACTGATTGATCAGACAGATGTTACTGCAGACACTTCGCACTTCGCAGCCATAGAAACACGGAAGATTTTTAAATTTAGGGTTAAGTTTGAACACTGATCTGACCTGATTTTTTAAAATCTAATCTGAACATTATTTAAACAAGTCCTGTTACATGTTGGATGAGACCTTTCGGACATGTTGTGACATGTTGGACAACATTTAGTCCTACAGAAACAGTCAAACTCCTGTGTATCCCCTGTAAGAACAACATTACAGCAGGAGGATTTCTAGATTTAACTCTAAAAGTTAAAGGCCACTTTCCACATCTTTGCTCTCCTGTATCTTTGAAAAGTTTCCTCACAGCAGCAGCTCTACAATCTTATTACCCTTGTCAGGAGGCGTAATACACTCTGCCTCTCCGACACACACGCACACACAGAGGCAGAGGTTTGGCGTCCCTGTTTAGTGGCTGTCTGGATGATTTGCGGCGTGCTGTTTGTTGCTGCAGTCAGATCTTTACTGTGGTGGTAAAAGCAGAGGAGGCATTCAGAGCTGCACAGCGTTTCACGGCGTGTCGGAGGCTGTGAAGGCGTTTGGGCGGAACGCCAAATAATAACAACCTGACAGCAAGGACAACACGCCTGATGGGAGTCAAACCTCAGACCGCTACAGTCCGATTCTACCAAATACTGTCCACTGCAGCTGATTACAGTCAGACACAGTGAGCAGTGTGACCAGTGTTTTAGAGTTGCTTTAAGGAGACGTCCATCCCTCGAGAGAGCTGCATTTGCACAAAACATCACGTAAATATTCTTTATTTACACCAAATGTGACCACTGCAGTGTTTTTGCAGCCAGAACAGAACAACCTCCTGTAATTTAGAAATGGCTCAAATACCTTTGGTATCAACGTGTTTACGTACTGAGAATCGCAGCAGTTGTTTTATTTCTCACCTCTCCCTGGAATATGTCCGACTGGAGCTTTAGGTTATAAACTGTTTGTCTGCAGTCCATCATCATTATGATGTTGGTTTTGTTTTGACTCGTGCTTCTATATGGTCAAACTTGTCATTACCAAAAAGAAGATATTGGACTTATACTTGTGAAATTTTGGTATGATGATATGACGTAATATCTGTGTGGGTGGGTCCTAAAAATAGTCTGTTATATAATTTAAATATCCATCAGCCTGACAGGCAGTTTTGGGCGGACTACTATTCAGGTTTGAACCAGTTTTGGGCGGCAATGTTGTTACTTGTTAGCTCTATCTTCATCACTTTACCCTGTGACTCTGTACGTTACGTAGCGTCGCTGCCTCCGATTGGAAAACACAAATGAGAGACCAGAGCTGGAGGATCCTCCCGCTCGTATGGGAGAATTACGGTTTCCTGGTTAGTTACAGAGAAAATGGGCAACGATTAGTGTCAAACTGTGTGCCGACATTGAACTGAAGTGAGGTACGTCTGTAGAAACACTTAAAACATGTTGATTAGCGGAACGAGACAAAACCAGACTGGAAGGCGAGTCCTCTCCCCACACCGCTCAGACAGCCTCTCACTGCAGATTCGGACCATGGCAAAGCAATAACCCGACTACAGTGAGCCTTCACGTGTGCATGTTAGCCGGTCCGTTGTGCCGCAAGCTGCAGTTGTTCAGGAATGATCAGCAGTCAGAGTATTACGATGGAACATTACTGACATTTGTGTTATGTATTTTTTCTTATTGACAATATGCCAGTATTTGAGTGCATTAACTGTTACAGTAAGAATTATGGCCAATGAGCCCCTGTTGAATGTTTGCATTTTTCAAAATAAATGACAAAATTTTCTACATTCCTTTTGTTTTCCCTGCTGTACTGAAAACGTACCGAACTGTGAATTTTATACCGTTACACCCAAAGAACTGAGCTGCTGATGACTCAGCAACATCTAGTGGGAATCAGAGCTAACGTTAGCAAGCTAGGCTAACTAGCTTCCACTTAATGGAACACAAACTTAACAGCATGATGGGTCAAATGTTGAATGTTGTAAAGAGACATACAGATTAAGTTGCTATTAGTTGATAGCTAACACTGAGTGAGCTTGTTGAAAACACGTCTAGTATCACAGTCGGTCTAATAGCAGTTTTATGTTCTTTTAAAAATCGAAAAAATAGCTGCAGAATAGTTTTTATTTCACAAAAAAACTGAGGAGAATTCATATTTCAGTACAACTTTATGTACACACACACATATATATATATAACACTGGCACTACGTCACTGAGTTTTTAGCAAATTAATTTCGGTTAAATCACGTTGTACCTGCCTGCAGATCTCCCAGAGTCACCATAACACCTGACAAAACTAAAACATGTCACCAGAAGAAAAAAAAAAGCATGAAGCTCCCCGAAACTTTTTCAATTACCTTCTCCAAAAGTTCCTGAGCTCTGAACATCCAGAGTGGCAATCAGGAAGTGACTCTACGGCGGCCCGGCGGGGTCAGACGGAACAAGGAGGGGGGAGGTTAGGATGTGTAAAACAGGGAAAAAAAAGGAAGTGAAATATGGAGGGAGATTATTCCTCTCTGTCTGCTGCAGGACGGGAGGTCAGGGAGGCGAGCCGGCAGCCAGCGGTTTAAATGACTTGGTTTTAGTCGAGCGTAGTCTAATACAGCACCTTCAGTCACCTCGGCTGCTCGTTTTATTCTTCCTCTTTCGAAATTAATTTCCTCTCTGAAAGGGGGGCTTTCAGAAATGGATGGCTACGGGGCGCTGGAGGTGCTCCGTGTCTTTTTTTCTCTTCATCCTCCCCGTCACACGGAGCGCCGTCAGATTGTTCTGAAATCTGCCTTTCTGTTGGGGAGGTTTAATTCGGTGGCTTTATGAACTCGCTGCTGATTGTGTGGAAGCTGATTTCAGAGCGGCGGCCTAATGATTGCCAACTGTTTTAGCAAACTTGGTGAAGCTTTTGGCCTGTTTTGGATGGTGACAAATCTGGTTTGGTTTGGACATCAAGTTCAGGCAGAAATAACGTTAAGCTCTGTGTGTTTTTGTTGATTTTGTCACATTAGAGACTTTTTGTTCAAAGAGTTTTCACACCAAAACACGGAGCTTCCACTCGTCTTCATGCTGGTTTGGTTTGTATGGAAGATATTTTCAGTTTACCACTGGAGGGTTTTAGCAGTTTTTTGGGCTGTTTGTGCGACAGATTAAATATCTCTCGTCTCCTTTCCGGTTCTTTGCTCTGCTTGAGTCCTGCAGCTCTAGATACCTACAAAATGTTTTGCTCAAGATAGAAAAGGTGAAAATATAGAGCACACGTTGTTTTGTTCGCCTCCATTTTCATTCTTCCGTCTTTCGTCACGTGTTCTTTGTAATTTAAATCTGCCGTAGTGTCTGTTTACTGTGTGAGTGAAGCTGTGAAGTAGTAGTAGCAGTCCGGTTTGTTTTTTTGACCAGTAACTGAAACCCTAAGTATTCATTTTCGTTGTCGGGGACAATGACAACAAAGCTCTCCAGAATCTCTAGATAGTTCTTGCTTCATCAGGTCGTGAACTGAAATGTTTTTTGCACAAAACAAGGCAACAACACGGAGTCTTCTGGTTGTTCTGTGTAATATGACAGAAGGTTGGAAAGGAGACAGTAAGGCTTTTTGAGGCCCAGAAACCAACATTGGAAACCGCTTCCTGTGGTCAAACTGCAGGTAAAGTTCCCAAAAAGGCCACAATATTCTCCTTGCATTATGTCTGTTTGCACAGAATTTTCACTTGAGTACATCAAATCTGTCACACAATAACCCTGTTTTTGTTCAAATGCAACTATTGAGTCTTCCAGTTCTTCATGTTGTTGTCCAACAGCTGCAGATTTTCAGGCGAGAAAAAGACTTTCTGCAGTTTTCTTTTTCTGTGTTTTGCAGAACAGCAGCAGCTCTGCAGGCTCTGATTTTTTTGTGGGATTTATTTCCACGTCTGCTCTCGGTTCCCCCGCTGCTGCAGGAGTCGGATAGTTAGGGAATCGATCAAGGTGTATTTTAGAGGGATAGCCTGTTCTCTCAACAGGGATCTAAATTTTAAAAGGCTTCTTTTTAAGTGGAGGACGAGGCGTGATCCCTCTCTGTGAAAAGGCGTCACTCTCTAAGTCTCCATCATTACCTGCTGACAGCCGGTCTTATCTCGGGTCAGATCTCAAAGTCAATCTGTCCTCGTTTCCACTTCGAGAACAGAGAGAAAGAGAGGGAGATAGAGGGTGAACTTGTCTTTTCACAAAGAACGGGAGGGAATGGGAACGAGTGATTTGTAGGCAGAGAAAGAGGGAAAAGCAGAGAAATACTCGGCACAAGGGATGAAGACAGAGATTCATCTTTTCTCAAAGAAAGGGAGAAATGGGAACAAGTGATTTGCAGATAGAGAAAAGAAAGAACAGAGGACAAAATGCTAATTTTCTCAAGGAGAGACAGGTAAAGAGGAACGATGTCTCACTTGTCTTTTTTTTAAATAAAAAATGAAAGAAAGGCAGGAAGAATGAGAAAAGGGAAAGTATAAAAGAGAGGAAAATATCCATCGCTTCACAAAGTAAGAGGGATCAGAAAATGCACTGTAAGGTGGAGAGAAGAAAGTAATAAGGTACTGCTCTTCTTTTTGAAAAGAAATGGAGGAAAGGGAGAAGATACTTGCAAAAAAAAGAGGATATGTGAGGATAAAGTTTTACAGAGAAAAAAGAAGAGGAAGAAAGAATACTCGTCTTCATTAGAAAACTGAGTAGAAAGTTGAGTTGATCTCAGAAGGACAAGATGGAGAAAAGAGAGATGTGGCTACTCATCTTTGTATCTTTGTTCCCAGAATGAAAACAGAACAGAGGACAGGATATACTCAGTATTTCTTCACAAATAAAACCAAAAACAATGGAGGCAAAGTTACAACAAAATGCTCGACAGTAACCAGCAAAACCAGTAGAGTCCAGTACAGCTGATGTTTGGTTGTGGTGTCTGCGTATAGTCAACAACAGCACTGATCCTGGCTGCCAGTCTGGCCTTCGTCTACCTTCTTGCCCGAGATAAGTCATAGCAAAGGATCAGGGTCAGTAAGAGATCTTCAAGATGCTGGAAAACAGGCAGGAGAGAGGTCATGTGACTATCCCAGTCATCTAAAACTGTGTGTGTCTTTTATGTAGAGAAGTGTCTGACAACATTATGGAAAGGATCCTTTTTGTTTAACCAAAAACTGAAGTCTCGCTCTGAAATCTCGCGAGAGGTTGAGTTGTTGCAGGAAGACGGTGTTTCCACCACTGACTAAACATTTTAGTGAAATTATTTGGAGATTGCAGACCTGTAAGATGAAGCATTATCCGCATGAACTCACAGAGACAAAAATCAGGTTTTTAAAAAACAAAAATCAGGTTCGAGTAACTTTTCCACCGGTCTGTTTCAGACGTTGAACCTCAAATCTGAGCAAAAGAGAAAGTTTTTTCATCAAGAAATATTACTCGTCTTTTAACAATAAAAGCAAGAAAATGGGAAAGTTAACAGACATGACAGAAGAGGAAACACTCGTCTGCTTACAAAAAGAAGAGGAGATTTTCCACTCTGGTTCTCGGGGGGGAGAGGAGGGTCTTAATAACACTTTTGGAGATATAATCGCTTTTTTAGAGAAGTGGAGAGAAATAATCTGGAAGAAAAATTGTTTTTTTAGAGCAAAACACAGAGGAAAAAGAGAGAGACATCTGGACATGCAGAGAGACGAAAAAGACTGACTGAGAAAACAACAGAGAAGAGACAGACAGGAGAGAGAGAGAGACATTCACATGCAATGGGAAATAAAAGAGAGTGAGAGAGAGCAAGAGACCAGCACAGAAGTGAAAGCTCGGTGGATTTAAGCCTGCAGGCGTTTTAGCAGAGCTCGTCTCTCTGGACTAACACCGCCTTTAATGAATACACACACACACACACACACACACACACACACACACACACACTGAAAGGCATTTTTTATCTGTCTGCAGACAAAACACACACACACACACACACACACCTGTGAAGCTATCCACACAGGTCCGTTAGTAAAACACACACAAAAAAAAAATAAGCCTTTCGGGACGAGCGAGAAACATGGACAACCTCAACGACACGAGACTGACTTTTCTACAGTTGGTTCTCCTTCGTCTTTAAATCCGTCTTTCTTTAAGTTTAATTCTTGGCTCTTATTTTTGTAATTTGGGCCGTCGTATCAGTAATAACATCGCACTCACCAAGTTAACAGCTGGTAAAAAGGCGACGTCAGACGATCAGACAGGTACAGAGCACACCTGAAATACTAATAATCTAATAATTGCACATAAATACTGTGTGCACACAGCTGCAGTTACCTGTTATAACCTGTGATCTGAATCTGGATCAGGAAAACCACGTTAATGCAGATGTAAATATGTGGAATTAAAGGGACGCCATCTTGGATCCTGATATCCAGTTACTTGATACTTTACGATCCCTTGAGATCGTCGCACATTGCTTCCTTTGACCCGAGATGCTCCGTGTTTGTTGACAGGTCCGATCACAGTGGCGCCAGAATTTACACTTTTACATCTAAATGATCATCTGTCGCATTCAAGCCGTCACCAGACGAGTTCACACAGTGCTGATTCAGCCGATCACCTCCAGGTAAATCTCTCTGTGTTTCAGTATACCAGAGTTTTTAAATCTGGTGTCTGTGGAGACATTCCTGCAGCTGGTAGTAAAACCAGAGCCATGCAGAGAGAGAGTCGCGTCAACAGAAGCTCAACATGCTCGATGGTCACATGACTGACGTAGACTTCAGGTAGTTCTCTCTACATGGCTCTGGTCTGACAGAGGAGCTGCAGCAACCAGGAGTCTGGAGGAAAAACCTGAGAAGCTCCAAGAAAAGTTTCTGATGCTGCAGATAAAACAGAAACTCTGCGTTCAGAGGAAGGACTACAGTCAGGAACAGAAACTAACAGGAGAACCATCAGTGCAGCTGTTCCTGGTTGGAGAGGCTGAAAGAAGAGCAGGGACTGAGGGCAGACAGGATGGAAAATATTACATTTACTCTGCCTGAATAACAGATTATTGTCAGTGTGAGCAGCTCCCCTGTAGGCAGATGTCAGTGTTTGTGTAATTACTCTCACTGCCAGTAGGGGGAGACACGTTCCACACTGCAGCTTTAAGATATTCAGAATATTAGGCTGTTAGTTCCAGGTCTAAATGATCACGTTATTATCCAGATAAAGTCTATGGAAGATAATCGACTACTGTAACTCTTTAGTCCAAATGAGTAATAATGAAGTGCGCGGACTTTTCACACCTACGTGTACACACTTCCTCTCTCTTTCTCACATTACAGAAGGTCTTTATCCCTCCATCTCCTGGCAGACAGAAAGGACGTTTCCATAACGCAATTTCACAGCCGTAAATTACCTCCACGTTAATGTGACTCTCTCACACACACACACACACACACACACACACACTCAGGGTAAAATGGGGTAAAGGTAATGTGAAAGGTAGACGAGACTAAAGGGGAAATCCAGCAGCTTAAAAGCGAGGAGGCAGGTGTAAGATGGAGAGAAAACAGGAGAGGTATAGAAAGAAGAAGAGGAAGAGAGAGAGATAAACACAGAGAGGGAGAAGTGTGACATTGAGTGAAAGAGAAGAAGAGGAAGAGAGCGGCGGAGGAAATGAAGAGAAAGAAGTGAGGTGGAGAGGCTTTAAAAGGGAATAGGACTCCTTTAATCTATCGGTCTCTCTCCTGCAGCCTCGGGCGAGCCTCCAGCACTCTCCCTCTCTCTCTCTTCCTCTCCTCTTCTTCATTAGTGGGCGATCAGAGAGTGGGTGATTTAATGGAGGCGTAAGAGGAGAGGGTTAACGTATAAACCTCACCTGCAAGACACAGAGAGAGGGGAAAGACCGAGTCGGGTCTCGTTTATTTATGATCTTAGACTTGCTTCAGTCGCAGGTCTGACTGAAGTCCAGTTTAATTTATTTCCTTCTGCAGAGAATTGGCTGAAAATTAATTTTTGTTTATTTACAACTGCATGTAATGCTTATTTTCCGTGTACTGTAACACCCAAGCATTGTGATTTTAATGTTCAAACTTTCACAGCTTGTAAACTTGAAATATTTACCCTCTAATATTATTCAATTTGAACAGACTTCACCACACATGAAGCGAAGCCTGCAGCCTAACAGAGTGCTGCAGGGATGATGATGTATTTTTGTAGTCCAACCTGGAAGTTAGCATCGCCCTGGTTCCCTCCACAAACAGCCAATGGGATTTTTCCATTGG
>VMKM01004692.1:0-13699 GCA_008360985.2 Macquaria ambigua | reverse complement strand
TACTGACAATACTACTGTTACTACTGGCAATACTACTGCTACTACTGACAATACTACTGCTACTACTGATAATACTGACAATACTACTGCTGCTACTGATAATACTACTGCTACTACTGACAATACTACTGCTACTACTGATAATACTGACAATACTACTGCTACTACTGACAATACTACTGTTACTACTGACAATACTACTGCTACTACTGATAATACTGACAATACTACTGTTACTACTGACAATACTACTGCTACTACTGATACTACTACTGCTACTACTGATAATACTACTACTACTGCTGATACTACTACTGCTACTGCTACTACTACCAATGCTAATACTGCTACTACTACTACTGCTACAACAGCTACTACTACTACTACTACTGCTACAATGCTAATACTGCTACTGCTACTAATACCAATGCTAATACTGCTACTGTTACTACTGACAATACTACTGTTACTACTGATACTGACAATACTACTGCTACTACTGACAATACTACTGTTACTACTGATACTACTACTGCTACTACTGATAATACTGACAATACTACTGCTACTACTGATAATACTGACAATACTACTGTTACTACTGACAATACTACTGCTACTACTGACAATACTACTGCTACTACTGATAATACTGACAATACTACTGCTACTACTGACAATACTACTGTTACTACTGACAATACTACTGCTACTACTGATAATACTGACAATACTACTGTTACTACTGACAATACTACTGCTACTACTGATACTACTACTGCTACTACTGATAATACTACTACTACTGCTGATACTACTACTGCTACTGCTACTACTACCAATGCTAATACTGCTACTACTACTACTGCTACAACAGCTACTACTACTACTACTGCTGCTACAATGCTAATACTGCTACTGCTACTAATACCAATGCTAATACTGCTACCAATACTACTATTTCTACTGTTAGTACAACTGAAAACAGTAACAAGATGTGTGTGATCTCTGCAGAATATTTGCAGCTGAAACATTTGAAATAGTAATAGATAGAACTTTAAATACATTACTGACAGAAGTGAGCACAGGATGACGCTGAAGTGTTAATTCATGTGTCAGCGCTGAGTGAAGCTGAGGTATCAGTTAAAGTGAAGGTGGTGAAAGGAGTTAAAGATTTAGTTGAAGCACTGAAAGGAGTTAAAACAGACAGACGTGTTTGTTGTGTTTCTAGTGGAAGATGCTGAGTACATGATCATGAGTTGTCCATCATCGTCTCCTAGCAACGAGCTGACAGACACACCTGGGACAGGTAACACTGAGCTTCGATCACAGGACACGTGCACTCGTATTTTCTGATGTTTCAACTTGAATTGATTTTTAAGATTAAATATTTATTTTTCATGTATCATGTTATAGTTTAAACACAGTCATACTTTTGTTTTTAAGGTTTAATAAATGCAACATGTTTCCTGTGTTGTGTGTGACATGAAGGACAGTTTGAATCACGTGTTTGTTTGTCCAGAAGGGGTCCGGTCCTCTGAGCTGGTCTCAAAGCAGGACTCGTCTGTGTGGCTGAGAAACGGGGTGAGTCAACACACACATTACTAACACACATTTCCCAATGCATGCTGGGAAAGACTCCAGCCTGCCTGCAACACAACAGTGGTGGAAGAAGTACTCTGATCTTTTACTTAAGTAAAAGTAGTAATACTGTACCACGTAAAAGTAGAAATACGTAAAGTCCTGCGTTCAAAATCTTACTTAAGTAAAAGTGTTCAGCATCAAAATATACTTAAAGTATCAAAAGTAAAAGTACTCATTATGCATAATAATATATCTGATATTATGGGATTATAATTATTGATTTATTCATGTGTTCATCACTTTCATGTTGCAGCAGGTGGAGCTACTTTTAATGAGTTTATACACTGCTAGCTTGTGAATGTAACAAAGTACATTTACTCAAGTACTGTACTTAAGTGCAAATTTCAGGTACTTGTACTTTATTTCTCTTCATGCCACTTTTTACTTCTACTCCACCACATCTCAGCTTTACTTACTTTACAAACTCTGATTTTTACACACAAAACATACGAAGATCTTATAAAATCTGATGTTTTATCATAAATTAAACTCCCCATCAGTTTATATAAGTACAGCTGAAACGATCAATCCAGTAATCAATTAGTGGATTGACAAAAAATTAATTGGCAACTATTTTGAAAATTGTATCATATATATTAGTATAACAGTCACAGGGGAGATTATTCTGCTTTTAATACTGAAAACTACGTTTTCCTGATTATACTCACATACTTTTTCTAGTAAGGGACATTTTCAAAGCAGGACTACTTTACTTTACTTGGAACAGAGTATTTGTACAGTGTGTTATTAGTACTTTTACTGCAGTAAAGGATCTGAGTACTTCCTGCACTGCTGCACCAGGAGCATCTTTTACTACAAGAAAAAATACGTCATTCCACAATTTAATCAATATTTGAAAGAGATCTGGTGTGAAATTGAGACATTTCTGCAGTTCAGACTCGACTTTGCCTGACTCAGATTCTCTTCAGTTGTTTTTTTACTCTCCTGCACTTCCTGACCTCATGATGGTTCCTCCTGAGGTTAAAGAAAAGTGGTCGGGAAGAAAAAAGAGCTTTTTTTTAGATAACAGTAGGAGGAGGAGGAGGAGGAGGAGGCTGGTCTGTGATGTGGGTCAGTAATGACAGACTGAGTCCTCCTGAGGTTTGGGAGGAGACGGCAGGGTTACTGTGTGTGTGTGTGTGTGTGTGTGTGTGTGTGTGTGTGTTAGGGAGTGACAGGATGCTCAGTGTTTACATATGAGGCCATCTCTCCTGTATCTGTCAGCCCATTGGCTGAGAGCTCTGCAGAGGGAGGAAGTGGTCACTGATGGCGGCCGATTAGCATCTGGTCTACGTGATGGATGGACAGAACTCACACACACACACACACACTCACACACACACACACACACACACACACACTCACACACACACACACATACACACACACTCACACACATACACTCACACACACACACACACACACACACACACACACACTCACACACACACACACACACACACACACTCACACACACACACATACACACACACTCACACACTAACCCCGTCTCCTGGGATATTTTGTTCATATGCAACTAATTTACAAACGTTATGTTACGTTCACTGGCAGCGTTTAGTTCCAGTTCAGTTCAGTGGTGTGACGAAGTGTGCAAAGTGTTAATGTCCTGTCCAACATTTAACTATGAGCATGATGTTTCCTGAACCTTATTTACCGACTGGTTTAGTTGTGTAACTTTGAACCCAAACTATTGATGGATTAAGAAAGCTGGATACAGAAAATCAGCCCACACATTGAAGCATTCAGAGCTTTATTAGTCACATAAACAAATAATACATGTAGTGAAATGCTGCTAACGTTGTGCTAAAAGACGAGCGTGAAAACAACAAGTCCTCCGAATAAAAAGATAAAACCCGTCACTGGTCCGTGCCCTCCAGAGCGACACGGAGGAGAGTTTTCTGATGTGACAACGCTGTGGTTAAAGTTTGGTTTAGGCACAAAAATAACTTCATTACTACTGCGATAAGAGTAGGGGACCTTCTTCATCATGTTTACAATATCAGCCACGTGGTTAATGTTAGTAAATGATGGCGGTCATCGTGAAAAGAAAACAGCGTTGACTGTCGGTAGGAAACAGGAAGTGAACGGCGGTCTCTGGTGTTAATTAACATGTTATATCTTCTTTGTTTATTCTGCACAAAAACTGAAATGGAAAAAAAACAACAATTTGCCGGTTTATGGGGGGTTATGTGCCAGACTATTTCTTGGCTCTGAGAGGTTGCCAGGCAACCAGCTGAGACACCAGGAAGTTACTGGATCAATATCACACTTCAGTCTTCAGGATCAATCTGAATAGAGAGGGTATTTCCCAAAATGTCAAACTATTCCTTTAACGCAGGAGTGACCTGGATATGTTTCTGCTTCTTTCTTGATAAATCTCAAAATACTACAGTTCCCATGAGCCTCAGCAGCTGTTGCTTTGGAGATGCTCCATCCAGAGCTGCAACAAACTGCTGAACTGATCCAAAAGTCTAAAATCCAAAAGTGAACATGTTCAACTTTCTGAATTTATCCAATGAGTTCTACAAACATCACCCTCTCGCTCCCCCACCCCCACCCCCACCCCCACCTGGACCACTTCCTGTGTCCTGTGATGTCACATCCAGGGCCCTGTGGTGCCGCCGCTCCCTCCAGGAGGTCTAGGAGGTGATGATGATGACGATACCTACGAGGAGGCAGAACCTTACGTCGCTGGCACAACCACATCTAACACTGGTATCTACACACACACACACAGACACACACACACACACACACACACACACAGAAACATGTAAAACAGGATTTGTTAAAAACGTCTCCGTCCTTCCCTCAGAAAAAGCGGAGTCAGACAGCAGTCACTACGAGTCGTACGGGGAGGAAGATGATGATGAGGAGCCTGTGAAGGACCGAGCTCACTACATCCAATGGAGCGCCTCCCAGCCCTGCCTAAGACCCACCCCAGAGTCCCGCCTTTGTGGTTACCTGTGGAGGAGGAAGTGGCTCGGACAGTGGACCAAACAGCTGTTCTTCATCAGGAATGACGTGCTACTGGTGAGTACTCAGTGCTGTACCCAAGTACAGATATGAGGTACTTGTACTGTATGTGAATATTTTGTCTTCAGTGTGCAGGAAGTACAGAGGCTCTGTACTCAGACAGACAGACAGACAGACAGACAGCGAGGGTGAAACTGATATCGTCCCTGTGTGTGTGTGTGTGTGTGTGTGTGTGTGTGTGTGTGTGTGTGTGTGTCAGTGTTATAAGTGTGCTCAGGACCTGCTGCCTCAGCTGGAGTTGAACCTGCGCGGCTGTCAGCTGGTCTACAAGTCAAAGAGCAACAGGAAGATCCAGCACCAGCTCAAACTGGTCCTGCTGGGCTCTGAGACCCTGGTGCTGGGTTACAGCAGCTTCCAGCAGGCCGACGAGTGGAGGAGGGTCAGCAACACACAAAACATCCAACACACACTCATCACTCACACTCAATATGCTGTATTCACCAGTGGAGGACGGTAACTAAGCACATTTACTCAGATATTGTGCTAAAGTACAATTTAAAGTATTTCTTTTTATGCCACTTTATACTTCTACTACTACAAACACATTTTAGAGGGAAATATACTCAAGTAAATGATGTGAGTACTTTTTCATTTAATAACAATAGTCATACATCCACACTGTAGCTCAAGTGTAAATACTGTGTATATACAGTATATATACATATATATTTACCAAAGGTGGGACCAAGTCTTTGCTCTCAAGTCCCAGGTGAAGACAGGCAAGTCATGTGACCTCTGGTACTTACAGTCATGTATATCAGCTGTTTTGTACGTGTTTGTGTGTGCAGGTGATAGAGGAGGTGAGTGCTGGAGGTGAGGTGCAGACTCAGAGCTCGTTGTCTCTGACCAGATCAGACCAGCTGCTGTCCTGCAGGGTGAGACACACACACACACACACACACACACACACACACACACACGCTTGTACCAACGCTAACCCTACATTTTGTGAAGATCCTTGTCGATATGATGCATTAAAAGTAAAATCCAACATATAGTGTCTCTACTGGAGAGACTCTTAAACTCAGACACGGTTATAAAATATAAATGAGATGTTTCTGTACATTGTGTGTGTCTTCAGTCCAGTACAGTGCAGACTGACTCTGAGGAGGAGAAACCTTCAGCTTGCTGCAGCCTCAACAAACACAAAGGTACTGACGTCATGAGAGTCTGGGACCTGGAGGAGCTGCAGTGTCTCAAAAATACTTCATGTTATTATGCAGATCCTGAGCGTGGAGTCTAAACTGGTTCGTCATGTGATGTAGTTGTTACTTTATGTCTTTACTGCAACATTTACCTGATGGACTGTGACGAAATGTGGTTCATCGTTCATGTTCCCCTCAGGATGAACTGTAATAACTCTGCTGATCCTCTGACTTTTCATCTAGCGCCATCATCAGGTCAACATGTTAATGTGTCCAACACAAATACCTGCAGAACTACAGACATTCCCATCAGCCTCAGCTACTCTGTGTTCACTGCTAACTATATGAAAGTATTAGCAACAAAATGTACTTAAAGTATCAAAAGTAAAAGTACTCATTAGGCAGAATGTTTTATTATTTGATCATTATTAATGATGTATAAATACCTAGGTGGTACTTCAATCTTGTAGCAAAAATTGTAGTAATCCATCATATTCTGTTTGTAAAATCTTAATCTGAAAGTTAACTGTTAAATAAATGTAGTGGAGTAGAAGTATAAAATACCCTAAAATAGAAATACTCAAGTAAAGTACCTCAGAATTCCACTTAAGTACTGTACTTGAGTAAATGTACTTACTCGTCAGCAATAATGTAAAAACAAAACAGCTTCTAGCTTCTTCCTTTAATTCAGCAGTTATTAAATGACATCATGTTAGAGTGACCTCTGACCTCTGAGTGTGTTTGATTGACAGGTGTCCTGAGCGTGCTGATGAACTGTCAGTGGCAGAGTTTACTGTGTCAGGTGGAGGCCAGTCTGCTTAACATGTTCGGAGAGGAGGAGGAGGAAGAAGGAGGGGAGGTGAAGAAGGAGCGGTCGCCTCAGTACACCGTCCAGCTCAGAGGGTGTGAGGTCAGAGCCGGGCCCGACACCGACCACTCGTACAGGATCACACTGAGCATGCTCGGTGACCAGGTGGCTGTGCTGGAGGTGAGCGGACGTGGCAGCAAACAGGAAATCATTCCTTCATACAGTCATGTACTCATGTGTCCTTCCTTCCTTCCTTCCTTCCTTCAGGTCAGTAATTCAGATGAAAAGGAGCGATGGTTGAAGCTGCTGCAGGACGGAGCTGCCAATCACAGTCACCATGACAACAACACACAGGAGCACACAGGTGGAGGTGGAGCTCTCAGGTAAGAGAGTCTGTTAATTCATCCATCTATCAGCTCCTCCGTTCATACAGCGTTTGGAAGATCAATAATGGAAATTAAAAAGAGCAGTGGTCCAAGAACAGAACCTTGAGGCACTCCACGTGGTCTTCTTCTTCTTCTTCTTCTGTGGTGATCTTGTTTTGTTGTTTTCCCTCCTCAGCGGGCTGCAGACTCGCAGGTTTCCCACCTCCAACACCTACATGGACGATCCCTTCCATCTGAGTGGAGCAGGCCGGGACCAGCCCATCTACTCCAACACCTCCATACTGGAGCACATGGTACGCTCTGCAGGGCAAAGGATTTTAGCCTCCGTACTCCACAGAGGTTCTGACGGATAATAATGATCAGTGTTTGTGATCTTTCAGCTCCACAGCTCTCAGGACTCAGTTGTCTGCAGCTCGGTGTCGTCCAGAGACTCAGTGACCTACAGCAACACCGTCTTCACCAGCCACAGTGAGTCAACAGAAAACAAAGCGTGTCCTTCACACTTTGATAGTTTCAGGTTGATTTTCTCACTAAAGTCTCTCTGACTGTTCAGTCCAGTTGAGAGAAGAACTGAGTTGATAAAAATGTTCATAAACTCATCTGGTCTGAGTCGTGGCCTTTAGTTGTCACCCTGTGCTCAGAGCAGGAAGCTTTGCGGATCTATTTTGCCCCGGGGGTTGCCTCTCAGGCTACATACAGGCAGGTAGCTGCACCTGCATGCTGATATTTCACCAAGTGAATATCTTTTTGTCTGGTCTGATGTGAGATCAGTTTGTTATCGTACAGGTCTGGAAATTCAGAAACTCGACTGATTAGTTGTTCATCCATCTGTAGTCAACAGTGATTGGCTGCACCCACAAAGGTCAGCGCAGCCCGGGTCAAAGGTCAACAAATTTGAGCTTTCGGCGCCCTCCATAATGGAGGAGGCATGCACAAAAGCTGTTTTATGTGAATACACCACATGTTTAATGAAACAAGACGTCACATTGTGATCTGAGCTGTGATGGACATTTTTTGCCTTTTTGATTACTTAATTGATTAATTGAGAAACTACTCATCAGGTTAATCGATAATGAAAATATTCAATAGTTGCAGCATGCTTGCAAGAGTTCGCACAAGACGTTAAAGCGCTGTTAGTGGTCAGAAACTCCACAGACTTCAACATGTTAAATAATAAAGACGTGTTGCTGTTTCAGACAGGAAGTCGGTGGAAGTGGAGCGAGGCGTTCAGAAGCTGGAGCTGACGGGGAAGAGGACGGTGCAGCTGAGGGCGGGGTCAGAGGTCAACCTGGCGTCTGCTGGGAAGCAAAACAAGCGCACCTCTTTTAGACAGTCGTTGGCCGTCTGCAGTGAGCGCGCTCAGGTAGGAAAAACAGAAAAATCATACAAACATCTCAGAATGAAGATTTCTTGATATGAAAACGTAACATGCAGCAGATTAAACCACTGAGACGAGAACGAACACATTCTGTTCATCTGACTTCATTTATACGAAGCCTGCCAGCGATTCTGCAAAACCCTGAATCATGTTCAGTGACTGTAACTCCACTTCAGCTTTCTTGCTGTGGATTTAGAGCATCAGTTACTTGTATACATGAACTGTATTATAACTGTGGGTTTTGACGTACTCTGTTCTCTGGTCTCTGCTGGTTTCTGCTGGTCTCTGCTGGTCCAGGCGGGATTCCTGAACCCTCTGCTGCGACGGACGGCCTCGGCTAAGAACTCTCTGAGACGAGCTCCCTCAGCGCTGTTCATCGAGCACGGAAAGGTTTTCCAGAGGAGGAAGGTGATCAATCCTGCTGATCAATGCTTCTCTTTTCAGGCTATTCAATACAAATTACTCGTACTTCACTGATTTCAGATCATTTCTGGGAAAATGAAGCTGAAGTCCATCACACTCTACATTTAATCACTTTTACTTTTTATCAGTTTAGTCAAAGGACTGCTGAGCAGAGATCTGATTGGATCATTTATCAGTTTTCTATCAATACTCCGACTACTTCTGAAACATTATTGATATAGTTAACGTACAAAAGATAATCGCATGCTGCTGTAATCAAGAAAATTAGTAAGAAAAGTCAAAGTAAGTTAGTAAAATAAGTCATATGTAGGATTATTAGATAATTCAAAGGGCTGAATTATTGTACATCTGACTACACTGTTTAGTAACATTTAGCGTTTTAGCATGCTAGCATGCTAATAGTAAAAGTGTGATCCTGCTCGCCGCTGTTGACGGTACGTTTGCGGATGCCATGTTCTCTTGCGCGCAATGAATCTTGGGATATGTCGGGCCGCAAAGGATCCAGCCATTCGATCCTTCAAATTCGGGAAAAGAAGGTCGCATTTGAAGGATCCTTCGAAATGCGATGGCCTTGTTGCGCCGCTGTGACGCATCCGACCCCTGAACTGAGACACAACATGTTAACTTGCTCACTTTAGCATTTAATGTTAGCTTGTTAACATGCCAACATTATTATGTTAAAGAGTAACTTAACTTGATTGAACACACTGGTGGGTGTGGTCAGGGGGTGTGCTCTGTTGCACCTGTAACCACACCCAACAGTGATGTCACGGGGTCCTGGAGCACACCTGCACATCACTGCAGCCAGGTGAGAAGTTGAACCACTGGAGGTCAGCAAAGACAAGCTTTTCAGTGGACGTTAAGTGACTCTTTAACAAAGTAAAACATCTTTTTCTAACAGAAAACAGCTGCATTTGAACGTAACTCATAGAAGTTGTTGAACGCTCTGGTATCCAGTTAACTCTGATCTTACTGTTCACAGGAATGGGAAACCAAAGCTGCTGCTTGACTCCGGCCGTCCAATCATCACATCCCGCCTTCAAACAGTCCTCTCAGCTGAAGAACCTTCTGAGATCCAGTTATTTAATTTAAAGTGACAAACTCTGAGTTGTTGTTTCTAACTAAAAGTCCGTGTCGGCCTCTCTGAACTTTAACATTTAGAGTCTGTGGCTCTGACGTATCACTGATCCAGCCTTCTTGAAGCTTTTTCACTCGCTGCTCTAAACTCTCGCTGCACATCATGATAAACCTGAATCAAACTGCATCAACAGAAAATCCACGTTAAGAAACAGATGAATCTGTGAGGAAGAGGAGCAGCTGGAATGGAGAAAGTGAGTTTTTGCTTCACAATGAGAGACGTTATGTATCACAGTCCACATCAGATGTTTAGGTATTAGATTATGTTGCAATAATGCCGAGCAATGACAGCTTATAACCAGATATGTCACCAACAGAACCAGTGTTGCGTGTCGTCACTTTGAAGCTTAATTTAAACTTTCTGCAACCACGTGACGTAAAGTTTATCTATCTTTCGGCAAGCAGCCCAAAATGTACGACCGTGCAGACGGTGAGCACCAGGCCTGGAATTATTTTAGGGGTAAGGCCACTTTGTGTTTGCTGTTGTCAGTTTTTTCAGGGCACAAAGGCCAAATGCCGGGCAGCAAGGCCTGAAAGTCCCCGGAAATAATGAATTTAACTTTAACTTTTTTTTTAAGGATGATTTTATTTTGAATACATACAGTATAACTATCAGTATCAAAAGCTGTTTATTTCACAAAATAATAATCAATATTTGTACAAACTCCTGAGTCAAAAGTTCAAACACTCTGACTGAAACATTTCAACACATAAAACAGCAACTGGGTGAAGCCGGCTAACAGCAGATTACATGTGAGCTCATTCACTGAACAGTAACTGTTTACAGTTAGTTTGGTGTGTCGTTAGCTAGCTAACTTTATTGTTGCATCTTGAATCATCATTTCTGAAAAAAATCAGGATGAGTTTAAGTGTCCTGGTTGGCTACTAAACTATGGTCATAAATAGTCTGGTTTTCCAGCGGTTCAGGTTCGAAATCGAACCCCCCACTGGTTACGTGCACAGCGTTTCACTTGATTTGAAAGACTTGAAAGAGGCAGAGGAGAAAGCGGGGCAGTGTGTGCCGCAGGCATATCAGTTTTGGGGGTCATAAGGCCAGACTGGGGGGGCACGGCAGCCCTCGTGGTTCTCTACAGACACGCCGACATACACTGAACACACATTGAGGCACTCACACATTCTTTATTAACATTTCTTGTTAACCACTAATCTAGATTCATTTTTGTCCCTTTAAAGGTTTTTTATATTTCAATAAACTTTATTTCATGTTTTGATAGGATCCATCACTATAATATATTGCTAAGGATCTGGTGTACTTCCTGTTGTAGCAGCAGAGAAACAACATGCTGATTGTATATTTAACTTTTCCAAACGAGCCGGTCACTTCCTGCTTTACAGCCTCAGAGAAATCTTTTGCATCGCTGTTTGTAAAAACTCTTCATGTGTTCAGTTCGTTGTGAGTTTCAGGTAGAACATTTTATTTGAATTGTTTAGTTCTGTTTTGTTTAATCCCACAAGGTCTCTGTGATGTAACTGTGTGTTATAACCAGCGGTGGAAGAAGTATCTAAGTATTATCAGCAGTAAAAGTACTCCTGTAGCAGTATCAGTGCTGATGTTTCTGGATTAATGTTCCTGCTGAAGATGTTTCAGGTGGAGCTCATTTGAACTTCTTCATATCCTGTTGGCTAGTTTCATCTGCAGCAATGCATCATGGTCTATAAGATCATCATCCTGTCCTGCGAGAACCACGTATCTCTAAAAAGTCAGACAAACTGTTTTCAGCTTTATCCTTCAGTTCAAACATCTGGAGATACGTGGTTTTCACTGGACAGGAAGGGGATGAAGAACTGTATCTTTAAAGTAACTAAAGCTGTCAGATAAATATAATGCAGTAAAAAGTACAATATTTCTTTTATAAAGTAGAAAGATGAAGAAAATAGAAATACTCAAGTAAAGTACAAGTACCTCAACTACAGTACTTATAAAGTGGTAAATGTATTTAGTTACTCTCCGCTGCTGGTTATTTTTGTCCTCACATGATCAGCACAATGTTATATTATCATTGATGATTTATGATTTATGTTTGTTACCATGACGATCACTCATTTGTATCATTTTTATATTTAGTGGATTTTATAATAATCTCAGGAGAACTAAACACTGATCTGTAAAAAGATAAACTGTAATATTAAAAAATACATTTTACATCATCTTTTTGTTTTGACTTGTAAAGGTTTGAAATGTTGACTGGATCACACAAACATACAAGAAGAGGAGGAGGAAGTACTTACATCTATCATTAACGTAAAAGTACTAATACCACAGTGTAGAAGTACTCTGTAAAAGTCCTGCATTCAAAATGTTACTTAAGTACATCAAAATATACTTAAAGTACCAAAAATAAAAGTACTCATTTCAGAATAATAAACGTATGTACTTTTACCTAAGTAAGATTTTGAAAGAGTATTTTTAAATTGTAGTATTTCTACTTTTACTGAAGTAAACTATTTTAATCCTTCTTCCCCCTCTGTCCATGTGTCAGGAGACTCACCTCAGGTAATAAAATGACTAAAACTCTGTTGGATGAAGGCATCAGTGGATATGAAGGTCCTCCTCTCGTCCACTAGGGGCAGTAGACTCCTGTAAGTCGGTATTTCCGCTGTTATCGCCGCAGAAGAAGAATCGCGGAAGAGGGGGAAGCTTTCCTGACGGATCACCGGGCTAACCAGCTAACTAAGATAACTATCGGTCTAATCAGCAGTTTAATCAGGTTCACAGGTTAGATAGACACCCGGACCGAAGGTAAAACAACAGGATCCCTTACACACCCTGACTGTCTGACTTATTATTTCACGGTTTTTGTTGTGAGTCTTAATAACGTGGCCTCCTGCTGTTAGCAAGGCGTAGACAGAACTGCAGCTGTTAGCCTGTTAGCTACAGAGCTAAGCTAACAGGAGGAATTCAGAGGTTTTCTCAGAGAGGGAAGTCAGCTGACAGTGTTTAATACTTCTGCTAAAGACCACTGCTCTCCTCCTGCACGACTGTCACGGTGTTTAACGTCTCATGCTAAAGCTGAGCTCCGTGTTTAGCCTAGCTAGGTGTTAGCCTAGCCGGCTGCTTCCTTTTGTTTGTTGCCCAGTTAAACGGTTTCTGTTGAGGTAGTTTAACCGCAAAGATGATTAAAGGGACACTGATGCGGTTCAGACGCTCAGACAGGGTGTGGACTCTCTGTTTGAACTCAGACCGTCAAAGTTTTGTTTAATTCAGGACTCTCTGTTTTTTTTGTTCTCTCCTCACAGTATCAAGATGACAGCCGCACCTTACAACTACTCCTACATCTTCAAATACATCATCATCGGTGAGTGAGTTTGATTTATTACTCTGACAGAGGACACCACAGGCAGATTACACTTCACCATAATCTGTGTCCCAGTTCAGACCAGAATCTAAGCAGGTTTGTGTCTGTGGTGTGTTTACAAGGAAAAGTGACAAAACAACAGCGGAGGAGGAAGTACTCAGAACCTTTACTGCAGTAAAAGTACTAATACCACAGTGTAGAAATACTGCAGTAACAGCGTGAGTGTACAGAAGTAACAGTGTGAGTGTACTCAGTAACAGTGTGTGAGTGTACTCAGTAACAGTGTGTGAGTGTACTCAGTAACAGTGTGTGTGTACTCAGTAACAGTGTGTGTGTACTCAGTAACAGTGTGTGTGTACTCAGTAACAGTGTGTGAGTGTACTCAGTAACAGTGTGAGTGTACT
>VMKM01004691.1:0-13705 GCA_008360985.2 Macquaria ambigua | reverse complement strand
TGACTTGACTGTTAAATTCAGTAAGTGCTACTTGTTGGGGCAGTTTTAACTGACAAATACAACTGAATGTATTGTATGCCATATTTTGTGAGAATCAATCTCAGATCACTTCAAAGACGGCCACTGGTGATTTGCTGACATTTGAAGTCCTAGAATTCATTGGGACAGTGATTCTAAATTATTTGTTGCTGGGCGACAAGTGCTACAGAATGTTCTGTTACAGAATGTTACTTAAGTGTGATGTCAATGGAATCACATTCAGACCACCTCAAATGGAGACACTGGTGATTCTTGTGTTCATAAGTACTTCTCTTTGGGCTTGTCTTGGTTGTGATTTCTTCAACAGAGATATCACTCTTACTTTTATCATTTTTACATGACTAGCTGCCATATTCTGTAAGAATCAGCCTCAGATCACTTCAAATAGAGACACTGGTGATTCTTGTGTTCATAAGTGCTTCTCTTTGGGGTTGTCTTTGTTCTGACAATCTCCTTGATGGAAAAATATCCACAGAACTGTTTGAAGAAATCACTTCTACAATTCAGATACAGATTTCAGTGAGAGATACACTTCAACTTATGCAACTCTTTGACTCCAATGCTAAGAAAGTGCTATATAGTTGGGGTGTCACTCTGATCGGATTCAATGCAATACAGTTTTTCTCAACAACAGACTAGCTAAATGCATACATTTGTCACCAACATTACCCAAACATGAGCACTGACTTGAGTTCTGAATGCAGTAAGTGCTTCTTGTTGGGGTAGTTTTGGTGACCCCTGAAGTCCTATAATTCATCAGGACAGGTGAAGAAAGCTGTTTTGACCCTTTATTTTCAGTCAGTAGTATTACCCCGACTTGAGCATTGACTTGACTGTTAAATTCAGTAAGTGCTACTTGTTGGGGCAGTTTTAATTGACAAATACAACTGAATGTATTGTATGCCATATTTTGTCAGAATCAATCTCAGATCACTTCAAATACGGCCACTGGTGATTTGCTGACATTTGAAGTCCTAGAAGTCATTGGGACAGTGATTCTAAATTATTTGTTGCTGGGCGACAAGTGCTACAGAATGTTCTGTTACAGAATGTTACTTAAGTGTGATGTCAATGGAATCACATTCAGACCACCTCAAATGGAGACACTGGTGATTCTGGTGTTCATAAGTGCTTCTCTTTGGGCTTGTCTTGGTTGTGATTTCTTCAACAGAGATATCACTCTTACTTTTATCATTTTTACATGACTAGCTGCCATATTCTGTAAGAATCAGCCTCAGACCACCTCAAATGGAGACACTGGTGATTCTTGTGTTCATAAGTGCTTCTCTTTGGGGTTGTCTTGGTTCTGACAATCTCCTTGATGGAAAAATATCCACAGAACTGTTTGAAGAAATCACTTCTACAATTCAGATACAGATTTCAGTGAGAGATACACTTCAACTTATGCAACTCTTTGACTCCAATGCTAAGAAAGTGCTATATAGTTGGGGTGTCACTCTGATCGGATTCAATGCAATACAGTTTTTCTCATCAACAGCTAAAATTGGTCATTATTATTACCCTAACACTATCACCAACTTTGTTTCTCAATGCAGTAAGTGCTTTTTGTTGGGGTAGTTTTGCTGACCTATACATCTTCAGGTGTGTGATCTGTGTGTCATTTGCAAACTTTGGTAATAGATGCACTTACATTTTATTCACATTCTGCAATTGAAGTGCAAGACAAGTAAATGTAAGAAAGTGCTTTGAAGTCGTGGTGTGATTCTCTACTCAATCCTTACATAAACTAAACTTGTAGATTCCTCATTTTTGTAGACATGTAATGATTCCCACTGTCTCGGCAGCTGTCTTAGGGTCTTTTTGCAGGAGGTGCCCTTATTCAGTGCTAACTATGCTTCTTTGTATTGCTTTAAAGCACTGCTGATGGAGCTGCAACTTCAGGCCACCATGTGGTAATGAGTTGCATCAAGAAAACTCATTGGAGTCTAATTGACCACTCATCAACTTCTAATGGCATGCATGAATTTAAGATGATGGTTGTCTGTTCATCAAGTACAAATAGTGCTATTGTCTACTTACCATTGTCAAGACCATTGAAACTTCATGAAAAAGAAGGCGGAGTTGGGTGGAAATGGCTGCATTCTGTATTTAAGATGGGCAAATTTGTGCAAGAAACAACACTTCCACTGCAACTGGGACACAACACAGAACATGTCAGAAAGAAACATCTGGACTAAGGAGAAGCCATAAGCAAAGAAGATTGCTCACTGCAAGTCTGTGATATTGGCCCAACTTGAGCATTAATATATGTTTGAATTCAGTAAGTGCTACTTGGTGGGGTGGCTGTACATGACAAATGCTACAGACTGTAACTGAAGAATGAGGTCATTGGAATCACATTAAGATCACCTCAAATGGAGACACTGATGACTTTTATGTTCATAAGTGCTTCTCTTTGGGGTTGTCTTGGTTGAGAGCTCTTCAACAGACATATCACTGTCACTTTCATCATTTTCACATGACTAGCTAAATGCATACATTTGTCACCAACATTACCCAAACATGAGCACTGACTTGAGTTCTGAATGCAGTAAGTGCTTCTTGTTGGGGTAGTTTTGGTGACCTCTGAAGTCCTATAATTCATCAGGACAGGTGAAGAAAGCTGTTTTGACCCTTTATTTTCAGTCAGTAGTATTACCCCGACTTGAGCATTGACTTGACTGTTAAATTCAGTAAGTGCTACTTGTTGGGGCAGTTTTAACTGACAAATACAACTGAATGTATTGTATGCCATATTTTGTGAGAATCAATCTCAGATCACTTCAAATACGGCCACTGGTGATTTGCTGACATTTGAAGTCCTAGAATTCATTGGGACAGTGATTCTAAATTATTTGTTGCTGGGCGACAAGTGCTACAGAATGTTCTGTTACAGAATGTTACTTAAGTGTGATGTCAATGGAATCACATTCAGACCACCTCAAATGGAGACACTGGTGATTCTTGTGTTCATAAGTGCTTCTCTTTGGGCTTGTCTTGGTTGTGATTTCTTCAACAGAGATATCACTCTTACTTTTATCATTTTTACATGACTAGCTGCCATATTCTGTAAGAATCAGCCTCAGACCACCTCAAATGGAGACACTGGTGATTCTTGTGTTCATAAGTGCTTCTCTTTGGGGTTGTCTTGGTTCTGACAATCTCCTTGATGGAAAAATATCCACAGAACTGTTTGAAGAAATCACTTCTACAATTCAGATACAGATTTCAGTGAGAGATACACTTCAACTTATGCAACTCTTTGACTCCAATGCTAAGAAAGTGCTATATAGTTGGGGTGTCACTCTGATCGGATTCAATGCAATACAGTTTTTCTCATCAACAGACTAGCTAAATGCATACATTTGTCACCAACATTACCCAAACATGAGCACTGACTTGAGTTCTGAATGCAGTAAGTGCTTCTTGTTGGGGTAGTTTTGGTGACCTCTGAAGTCCTATAATTCATCAGGACAGGTGAAGAAAGCTGTTTTGACCCTTTATTTTCAGTCAGTAGTATTACCCCGACTTGAGCATTGACTTGACTGTTAAATTCAGTAAGTGCTACTTGTTGGGGCAGTTTTAACTGACAAATACAACTGAATGTATTGTATGCCATATTTTGTCAGAATCAATCTCAGATCACTTCAAATACGGCCACTGGTGATTTGCTGACATTTGAAGTCCTAGAATTCATTGGGACAGTGATTCTAAATTATTTGTTGCTGGGCGACAAGTGCTACAGAATGTTCTGTTACAGAATGTTACTTAAGTGTGATGTCAATGGAATCACATTCAGACCACCTCAAATGGAGACACTGGTGATTCTTGTGTTCATAAGTGCTTCTCTTTGGGCTTGTCTTGGTTCTGACAATCTCCTTGATGGAAAAATATCCACAGAACTGTTTGAAGAAATCACTTCTACAATTCAGATACAGATTTCAGTGAGAGATACACTTCAACTTATGCAACTCTTTGACTCCAATGCTAAGAAAGTGCTATATAGTTGGGGTGTCACTCTGATCGGATTCAATGCAATACAGTTTTTCTCATCAACAGCTAAAATTGGTCCTTATTATTACCCTAACACTATCACCAACTTTGTTTCTCAATGCAGTAAGTGCTTTTTGTTGGGGTAGTTTTGCTGACCTATACATCTTCAGGTGTGTGATCTGTGTGTCATTTGCAAACTTTGGTAATAGATGCACTTACATTTTATTCACATTCTGCAATTGAAGTGCAAGACAAGTAAATGTAAGAAAGTGCTTTGAAGTCGTGGTGTGATTCTCTACTCAATCCTTACATAAACTAAACTTGTAGATTCCTCATTTTTGTAGACATGTAATGATTCCCACTGTCTCGGCAGCTGTCTTAGGGTCTTTTTGCAGGAGGTGCCCTTATTCAGTGCTAACTATGCTTCTTTGTATTGCTTTAAAGCACTGCTGATGGAGCTGCAACTTCAGGCCACCATGTGGTAATGAGTTGCATCAAGAAAACTCATTGGAGTCTAATTGACCACTCATCAACTTCTAATGGCATGCATGAATTTAAGATGATGGTTGTCTGTTCATCAAGTACAAATAGTGCTATTGTCTACTTACCATTGTCAAGACCATTGAAACTTCATGAAAAAGAAGGCGGAGTTGGGTGGAAATGGCTGCATTCTGTATTTAAGATGGGCAAATTTGTGCAAGAAACAACACTTCCACTGCAACTGGGACACAACACAGAACATGTCAGAAAGAAACATCTGGACTAAGGAGAAGCCATAAGCAAAGAAGATTGCTCACTGCAAGTCTGTGATATTGGCCCAACTTGAGCATTAATATATGTTTGAATTCAGTAAGTGCTACTTGGTGGGGTGGCTGTACATGACAAATGCTACAGACTGTAACTGAAGAATGAGGTCATTGGAATCACATTAAGATCACCTCAAATGGAGACATTGATGACTTTTATGTTCATAAGTGCTTCTCTTTGGGGTTGTCTTGGTTGAGAGCTCTTCAACAGACATATCACTGTCACTTTCATCATTTTCACATGACTAGCTAAATGCATACATTTGTCACCAACATTACCCAAACATGAGCACTGACTTGAGTTCTGAATGCAGTAAGTGCTTCTTGTTGGGGTAGTTTTGGTGACCTCTGAAGTCCTATAATTCATCAGGACAGGTGAAGAAAGCTGTTTTGACCCTTTATTTTCAGTCAGTAGTATTACCCCGACTTGAGCATTGACTTGACTGTTAAATTCAGTAAGTGCTACTTGTTGGGGCAGTTTTAACTGACAAATACAACTGAATGTATTGTATGCCATATTTTGTGAGAATCAATCTCAGATCACTTCAAATACGGCCACTGGTGATTTGCTGACATTTGAAGTCCTAGAATTCATTGGGACAGTGATTCTAAATTATTTGTTGCTGGGCGACAAGTGCTACAGAATGTTCTGTTACAGAATGTTACTTAAGTGTGATGTCAATGGAATCACATTCAGACCACCTCAAATGGAGACACTGGTGATTCTTGTGTTCATAAGTGCTTCTCTTTGGGCTTGTCTTGGTTGTGATTTCTTCAACAGAGATATCACTCTTACTATTATCATTTTTACATGACTAGCTGCCATATTCTGTAAGAATCAGCCTCAGACCACCTCAAATGGAGACACTGGTGATTCTTGTGTTCATAAGTGCTTCTCTTTGGGGTTGTCTTGGTTCTGACAATCTCCTTGATGGAAAAATATCCACAGAACTGTTTGAAGAAATCACTTCTACAATTCAGATACAGATTTCAGTGAGAGATACACTTCAACTTATGCAACTCTTTGACTCCAATGCTAAGAAAGTGCTATATAGTTGGGGTGTCACTCTAATCGGATTCAATGCAATACAGTTTTTCTCATCAACAGACTAGCTAAATGCATACATTTGTCACCAACATTACCCAAACATGAGCACTGACTTGAGTTCTGAATGCAGTAAGTGCTTCTTGTTGGGGTAGTTTTGGTGACCTCTGAAGTCCAATAATTCATCAGGACAGGTGAAGAAAGCTGTTTTGACCCTTTATTTTCAGTCAGTAGTATTACCCCGACTTGAGCATTGACTTGACTGTTAAATTCAGTAAGTGCTACTTGTTGGGGCAGTTTTAATTGACAAATACAACTGAATGTATTGTATGCCATATTTTGTGAGAATCAATCTCAGATCACTTCAAATAAGGCCACTGGTGATTTGCTGACATTTGAAGTCCTAGAATTCATTGGGACAGTGATTCTAAATTATTTGTTGCTGGGCGACAAGTGCTACAGAATGTTCTGTTACAGAATGTTACTTAAGTGTGATGTCAATGGAATCACATTCAGACCACCTCAAATGGAGACACTGGTGATTCTTGTGTTCATAAGTGCTTCTCTTTGGGCTTGTCTTGGTTGTGATTTCTTCAACAGAGATATCACTTTTACTTTTATCATTTTTACATGACTAGCTGCCATATTCTGTAAGAATCAGCCTCAGACCACCTCAAATGGAGACACTGGTGATTCTTGTGTTCATAAGTGCTTCTCTTTGGGGTTGTCTTGGTTCTGACAATCTCCTTGATGGAAAAATATCCACAGAACTGTTTGAAGAAATCACTTCTACAATTCAGATACAGATTTCAGTGAGAGATACACTTCAACTTATGCAACTCTTTGACTCCAATGCTAAGAAAATGCTATATAGTTGGGGTGTCTGATCGGATTCAATGCAATACAGTTTTTCTCATCAACAGCTAAAATTGGTCATTATTATTACCCTAACACTATCACCAACTTTGTTTCTCAATGCAGTAAGTGCTTTTTGTTGGGGTAGTTTTGCTGACCTATACATCTTCAGGTGTGTGATCTGTGTGTCATTTGCAAACTTTGGTAATAGATGCACTTACATTTTATTCATATTCTGCAATTGAAGTGCAAGACAAGTAAATGTAAGAAAGTGCTTTGAAGTCGTGGTGTGATTCTCTACTCAATCCTTACATAAACTAAACTTGTAGATTCCTCATTTTTGTAGACATGTAATGATTCCCACTGTCTCGGCAGCTGTCTTAGGGTCTTTTTGCAGGAGGTGCCCTTATTCAGTGCTAACTATGCTGCTTTGTATTGCTTTAAAGCACTGCTGATGGAGCTGCAACTTCAGGCCACCATGTGGTAATGAGTTGCATCAAGAAAACTCATTGGAGTCTAATTGACCACTCATCAACTTCTAATGGCATGCATGAATTTAAGATGATGGTTGTCTGTTCATCAAGTACAAATAGTGCTATTGTCTACTTACCATTGTCAAGACCATTGAAACTTCATGAAAAAGAAGGCGGAGTTGGGTGGAAATGGCTGCATTCTGTATTTAAGATGGGCAAATTTGTGCAAGAAACAACACTTCCACTGCAACTGGGACACAACACAGAACATGTCAGAAAGAAACATCTGGACTAAGGAGAAGCCATAAGCAAAGAAGATTGCTCACTGCAAGTCTGTGATATTGGCCCAACTTGAGCATTAATATATGTTTGAATTCAGTAAGTGCTAATTGGTGGGGTGGCTGTACATGACAAATGCTACAGACTGTAACTGAAGAATGAGGTCATTGGAATCACATTAAGATCACCTCAAATGGAGACATTGATGACTTTTATGTTCATAAGTGCTTCTCTTTTGGGTTGTCTTGGTTGAGAGCTCTTCAACAGACATATCACTGTCACTTTCATCATTTTCACATGACTAGCTAAATGCATACATTTGTCACCAACATTACCCAAACATGAGCACTGACTTGAGTTCTGAATGCAGTAAGTGCTTCTTGTTGGGGTAGTTTTGGTGACCTCTGAAGTCCTATAATTCATCAGGACAGGTGAAGAAAGCTGTTTTGACCCTTTATTTTCAGTCAGTAGTATTACCCCGACTTGAGCATTGACTTGACTGTTAAATTCAGTAAGTGCTACTTGTTGGGGCAGTTTTAACTGACAAAAACAACTGAATGTATTGTATGCCATATTTTGTGAGAATCAATCTCAGATCACTTCAAATACGGCCACTGGTGATTTGCTGACATTTGAAGTCCTAGAATTCATTGGGACAGTGATTCTAAATTATTTGTTGCTGGGTGACAAGTGCTACAGAATGTTACTTAAGTGTGATGTCAATGGAATCACATTCAGACCACCTCAAATGGAGACACTGGTGATTCTTGTGTTCATAAGTGCTTCTCTTTGGGCTTGTCTTGGTTGTGATTTCTTCAACAGAGATATCACTCTTACTTTTATCATTTTTACATGACTAGCTGCCATATTCTGTAAGAATCAGCCTCAGACCACCTCAAATGGAGACACTGGTGATTCTTGTGTTCATAAGTGCTTCTCTTTGGGGGTGTCTTGGTTCTGACAATCTCCTTGATGGAAAAATATCCACAGAACTGTTTGAAGAAATCACTTCTACAATTCAGATACAGATTTCAGTGAGAGATACACTTCAACTTATGCAACTCTTTGACTCCAATGCTAAGAAAGTGCTATATAGTTGGGGTGTCACTCTGATCGGATTCAATGCAATACAGTTTTTCTCATCAACAGACTAGCTAAATGCATACATTTGTCACCAACATTACCCAAACATGAGCACTGACTTGAGTTCTGAATGCAGTAAGTGCTTCTTGTTGGGGTAGTTTTGGTGACCTCTGAAGTCCTATAATTCATCAGGACAGGTGAAGAAAGCTGTTTTGACCCTTTATTTTCAGTCAGTAGTATTACCCCGACTTGAGCATTGACTTGACTGTTAAATTCAGTAAGTGCTACTTGTTGGGGCAGTTTTAACTGACAAATACAACTGAATGTATTGTATGCCATATTTTGTGAGAATCAATCTCAGATCACTTCAAATACGGCCACTGGTGATTTGCTGACATTTGAAGTCCTAGAATTCATTGGGACAGTGATTCTAAATTATTTGTTGCTGGGCGACAAGTGCTACAGAATGTTCTGTTACAGAATGTTACTTAAGTGTGATGTCAATGGAATCACATTCAGACCACCTCAAATGGAGACACTGGTGATTCTTGTGTTCATAAGTGCTTCTCTTTGGGCTTGTCTTGGTTGTGATTTCTTCAACAGAGATATCACTCTTACTTTTATCATTTTTACATGACTAGCTGCCATATTCTGTAAGAATCAGCCTCAGACCACCTCAAATGGAGACACTGGTGATTCTTGTGTTCATAAGTGCTTCTCTTTGGGGTTGTCTTGGTTCTGACAATCTCCTTGATGGAAAAATATCCACAGAACTGTTTGAAGAAATCACTTCTACAATTCAGATACAGATTTCAGTGAGAGATACACTTCAACTTATGCAACTCTTTGACTCCAATGCTAAGAAAGTGCTATATAGTTGGGGTGTCACTCTGATCGGATTCAATGCAATACAGTTTTTCTCATCAACAGCTAAAATTGGTCATTATTATTACCCTAACACTATCACCAACTTTGTTTCTCAATGCAGTAAGTGCTTTTTGTTGGGGTAGTTTTGCTGACCTATACATCTTCAGGTGTGTGATCTGTGTGTCATTTGCAAACTTTGGTAATAGATGCACTTACATTTTATTCACATTCTGCAATTGAAGTGCAAGACAAGTAAATGTAAGAAAGTGCTTTGAAGTTGTGGTGTGATTCTCTACTCAATCCTTACATAAACTAAACTTGTAGATTCCTCATTTTTGTAGACATGTAATGATTCCCACTGTCTCGGCAGCTGTCTTAGGGTCTTTTTGCAGGAGGTGCCCTTATTCAGTGCTAACTATGCTTCTTTGTATTGCTTTAAAGCACTGCTGATGGAGCTGCAACTTCAGGCCACCATGTGGTAATGAGTTGCATCAAGAAAACTCATTGGAGTCTAATTGACCACTCATCAACTTCTAATGGCATGCATGAATTTAAGATGATGGTTGTCTGTTCATCAAGTACAAATAGTGCTATTGTCTACTTACCATTGTCAAGACCATTGAAACTTCATGAAAAAGAAGGCGGAGTTGGGTGGAAATGGCTGCATTCTGTATTTAAGATGGGCAAATTTGTGCAAGAAACAACACTTCCACTTCAACTGGGACACAACACAGAACATGTCAGAAAGAAACATCTGGACTAAGGAGAAGCCATAAGCAAAGAAGATTGCTCACTGCAAGTCTGTGATATTGGCCCAACTTGAGCATTAATATATGTTTGAATTCAGTAAGTGCTACTTGGTGGGTTGGCTGTACATGACAAATGCTACAGACTGTAACTGAAGAATGAGGTCATTGGAATCACATTAAGATCACCTCAAATGGAGACACTGATGACTTTTATGTTCATAAGTGCTTCTCTTTGGGGTTGTCTTGGTTGAGAGCTCTTCAACAGACATATCACTGTCACTTTCATCATTTTCACATGACTAGCTAAATGCATACATTTGTCACCAACATTACCCAAACATGAGCACTGACTTGGGTTCTGAATGCAGTAAGTGCTTCTTGTTGGGGTAGTTTTGGTGACCTCTGAAGTCCTATAATTCATCAGGACAGGTGAAGAAAGCTGTTTTGACCCTTTATTTTCAGTCAGTAGTATTACCCCGACTTGAGCATTGACTTGACTGTTAAATTCAGTAAGTGCTACTTGTTGGGGCAGTTTTAACTGACAAAAACAACTGAATGTATTGTATGCCATATTTTGTGAGAATCAATCTCAGATCACTTCAAATACGGCCACTGGTGATTTGCTGACATTTGAAGTCCTAGAATTCATTGGGACAGTGATTCTAAATTATTTGTTGCTGGGTGACAAGTGCTACAGAATGTTACTTAAGTGTGATGTCAATGGAATCACATTCAGACCACCTCAAATGGAGACACTGGTGATTCTTGTGTTCATAAGTGCTTCTCTTTGGGCTTGTCTTGGTTGTGATTTCTTCAACAGAGATATCACTCTTACTTTTATCATTTTTACATGACTAGCTGCCATATTCTGTAAGAATCAGCCTCAGACCACCCCAAATGGAGACACTGGTGATTCTTGTGTTCATAAGTGCTTCTCTTTGGGGTTGTCTTGGTTCTGACAATCTCCTTGATGGAAAAATATCCACAGAACTGTTTGAAGAAATCACTTCTACAATTCAGATACAGATTTCAGTGAGAGATACACTTCAACTTATGCAACTCTTTGGCTCCAATGCTAAGAAAGTGCTATATAGTTGGGGTGTCACTCTGATCGGATTCAATGCAATACAGTTTTTCTCATCAACAGCTAAAATTGGTCATTATTATTACCCTAACACTATCACCAACTTTGTTTCTCAATGCAGTAAGTGCTTTTTGTTGGGGTCGTTTTGCTGACCTATACATCTTCAGGTGTGTGATCTGTGTGTCATTTGCAAACTTTGGTAATAGATGCACTTACATTTTATTCACATTCTGCAATTGAAGTGCAAGACAAGTAAATGTAAGAAAGTGCTTTGAAGTCGTGGTGTGATTCTCTACTCAATCCTTAAATAAACTAAACTTGTAGATTCCTCATTTTTGTAGACATGTAATGATTCCCACTGTCTCGGCAGCTGTCTTAGGGTCTTTTTGCAGGAGGTGCCCTTATTCAGTGCTAACTATGCTTCTTTGTATTGCTTCAAAGCACTGCTGATGGAGCTGCAACTTCAGGCCACCATGTGGTAATGAGTTGCATCAAGAAAACTCATTGGAGTCTAATTGACCACTCATCAACTTCTAATGGCATGCATGAATTTAAGATGATGGTTGTCTGTTCATCAAGTACAAATATTGCTATTGTCTACTTACCATTGTCAAGACCATTGAAACTTCATGAAAAAGAAGGCGGAGTTGGGTGGAAATGGCTGCATTCTGTATTTAAGATGGGCAATTTTGTGCAAGAAACAACACTTCCACTGCAACTGGGACACAACACAGAACATGTCAGAAAGAAACATCTGGACTAAGGAGAAGCCATAAGCAAAGAAGATTGCTCACTGCAAGTCTGTGATATTGGCACAACTTGAGCATTAATATATGTTTGAATTCAGTAAGTGCTACTTGGTGGGGTGGCTGTACATGACAAATGCTACAGACTGTAACTGAAGAATGAGGTCATTGGAATCACATTAAGATCACCTCAAATGGAGACATTGATGACTTTTATGTTCATAAGTGCTTCTCTTTGGGGTTGTCTTGGTTGAGAGCTCTTCAACAGACATATCACTGTCACTATCATCATTTTCACATGACTAGCTAAATGCATACATTTGTCACCAACATTACCCAAACATGAGCACTGACTTGAGTTCTGAATGCAGTAAGTGCTTCTTGTTGGGGTAGTTTTGGTGACCTCTGAAGTCCCATAATTCATCAGGACAGGTGAAGAAAGCTGTTTTGACCCTTTATTTTCAGTCAGTAGTATTACCCCGACTTGAGCATTGACTTGACTGTTAAATTCAGTAAGTGCTACTTGTTGGGGTAGTTTTAACTGACAAATACAACTGAATGTATTGTATGCCATATTTTGTCAGAATCAATCTCAGATCACTTCAAATACGGCCACTGGTGATTTGCTGACATTTGAAGTCCTAGAATTCATTGGGACAGTGATTCTAAATTATTTGTTGCTGGTCGACAAGTGCTACAGAATGTTCTGTTACAGAATGTTACTTAAGTGTGATGTCAATGGAATCACATTCAGACCACCTCAAATGGAGACACTGGCGATTCTTGTGTTCATAAGTGCTTCTCTTTGGGCTTGTCTTGGTTGTGATTTCTTCAAAAGAGATATCACTCTTACTTTTATCATTTTTACATGACTAGCTGCCATATTCTGTAAGAATCAGCCTCAGACCACCTCAAATGGAGACACTGGTGGTTCTTGTGTTCATAAGAGCTTCTCTTTGGGGTTGTCTTGGTTCTGACAATCTCCTTGATGGAAAAATATCCACAGAACTGTTTGAAGAAATCACTTCTACAATTCAGATACAGATTTCAGTGAGAGATACACTTCAACTTATGCAACTCTTTGACTCCAATGCTAAGAAAGTGCTATATAGTTGGGGTGTCTTTCTGATCGGATTCAATGCAATACAGTTTTTCTCATCAACAGACTAGCTAAATGCATACATTTGTCACCAACATTACCCAAACATGAGCACTGACTTGAGTTCTGAATGCAGTAAGTGCTTCTTGTTGGGGGAGTTTTGGTGACCTCTGAAGTCCTATAATTCATCAGGACAGGTGAAGAAAGCTGTTTTGACCCTTTATTTTCAGTCAGTAGTATTACCCCGACTTGAGCATTGACTTGACTGTTATATTCAGTAAGTGCTACTTGTTGGGGCAGTTTTAACTGACAAATACAACTGAATGTATTGTATGCCATATTTTGTCAGAATCAATCTCAGATCACTTCAAATATGGCCACTGGTGATTTGCTGACATTTGAAGTCCTAGAATTCATTGGGACAGTGATTCTAAATTATTTGTTGCTGGGCGACAATTGCTACAGAATGTTCTGTTACAGAATGTTACTTAAGTGTGATGTCAATGGAATCACATTCAGACCACCTCAAATGGAGACACTGGTGATTCTTGTGTTCATAAGTGCTTCTCTTTGGGGTTGTCTTGGTT
>VMKM01004690.1:0-13743 GCA_008360985.2 Macquaria ambigua | reverse complement strand
AGAGAGAGAGACAGAGAGAGAGAGAGAGAGAGAGACAGAGAGAGAGAGAGAGAGAGAGAGAGACAGAGAGACAGAGAGACAGAGAGAGAGAGAAACAGAGAGAGAGAGAGACAGAGGTTGACATGTGACGCTTCAACTCACTTTAAATCTTTAGAGGAACAGTTCAACTTTTAGTAAACCGTCTCCATCTGTTTCATCTGTTTCGTGTCCAGAACACGGTTAGCTTAGCTTAGCAAACAAGGGATCTGATTGGTCAGAGTCCAACATGTCTCTGAGCCAATCACAGACTCACACATCCTGCAGTCTGATCCTGACAGAGAACAAGAGTAACAGAGAAAGTTTCTCACGCTGAAGAGAGGAGGCTCCTTGGAGTGAGGATGGAAACCTTTCAGTCTGCAGCCAGAAACCTCCGACATCCCCGGACTGGTCAACCTGAACACACCGGTGCTGAGAGAGAGGAGAGGGCCGTTAATCAGAGGTGCAACACACCTGGGTCACCTGCATTGAAGGGACAGTCCTGTGTTAATCTATCAGTCATGCTACTCTGTGTGTGTGTGTGTGTGTGTGTGTATTGGACCTACTCGTTGTGTTTGGGAGCGCAGACGATGGCGATGGCCTCCGGCAGCATCAGCTGATAAGAGCAGTGAGTATGGAGGTCGACACTGGAGAGGAAGGCCGTCTGAGTGGGATGAGTCTGAACACAAACACAGAGAGGTCAAAGGTCAAAGACTGAACAACAGGCTGTGATTCTCTTTATTAAAACACAAACAGCTGACCGGATTTAAACCTGACTGCCCACTGACGTTGTGAGGACCCCGGAGCTTTAACTCTTTGTTTAGATATGTTGTGTGTCCATGGTTTATATCACATCGTGAGAACTCAATCATGACAGCCCGCTCATGTTGTGGGGATCCTACAGATTTAACTGTTTATTTGGATTGTCCCTGGTTTGTTTGACTTTGTAAGGACACAGACCTGACTGCCCACTGATGTTGTGAGGACCCCAGAGCTCTGACTGTACATAGATTGACAATTTAAGAACTACATTTAAGGCTCCTTCTCAGAAATGTCCATCTTTATTTGAAAAAAATAATGTTGCTTGATATATTGTTATTGATTTTTAAATTCTGCAATATCGATGTTTGCCTTAAAGATTTAGTGTCAGCGAGGCTGTAATCGGCACGAACCTTTAAACACATGACTGAACAAACAAACTTTACCAAACCAATCTTTAAACAGGGAAAACATGGTGGCTGCTTGGAAAATTGATTTATGTCTTATTTCTCCTCAATTTTCCACCAAAACCATTTTTATGAGTCCTGCTTCATTCTAGATTTACAACACCTGGTTTAAAAATGAGTCAACAGGTTCAGGAGTTTGGAGAGGCAGTGAGTTAAATCATCATTATCATTATCTATTAATGCTCAGCGGATCTTTTCCAGGCTGATGTCTGTGTTGAGGTCTGTTTAGCATCACAGTTTGAGGGAGTAAATTATGAGTGTAAATACTAAATCTGACTGATTTAAAATTTTAATTCTGTGCAGATTGTAAAGATCTCTGAGACCAAACTGTGACTCTGGGCTGTAGAAATAAAACTCACTTGTATCTCCAAAATGTTAAGTTTTCAGGAAGAAATCCAGCGTTGTTTAATGACATAATATTTTATAATCTTATAGTTGTAACAGAAACGTCTCATCTTATAAAGAGTCCTGTAGAGAAACGTGGAAACATGGAGATACGTGGTTTTCACTGGACAGCAAATGTGTGAAACAAAGGAAGAAAAATAAAAGTAAAATATGAAGTTGAACTGATATTAAAACAGTAAGGTTACAGCACAGTGCTGCAGAGTGAGACCTCTGTCCATCTGTTCCTATCTCGGTTCCTCCCTCTCTTATCTGTTGCTCGACCAGAGGCACTGTTGCCATGGTGATATTTGATCATGCAAATGAAGGGAAGAAAAAGTACAACGGAGGTCATTTTTCTGTGTGTGTGTGATTAGTGAGTGTGTTTGTTTGTGTAGCGCTGTGTTTTATCACGCTGTGGGGACCTAACAGGTGTAACTGTTTATTTAGATATGTTATGTGTCCCTGATTTTTATCACATTGTGAGGACCCACAGCTATAGTCCACCAACACTGTGGGGACCTCACAGATTTGTTGTGAGGACCCCACACATGATCACCCACTCACGCTGTGGGGACCTAACAGGTTTAACAGTTTATTTATATATGTGTCCCAGATTTTTATCACATTGTGAGAACTCAAACCTGACAGACCACTCACGCTGAGGTAACTCCACAGGTTTAGAGCTACAACAATTAGTTGATTAATCAATTAATCGACAACAAAAATGTATCAGAAACTAATTTTATAGTCGAATAATTGTGGGTTAGGGTTAGTCATTTTTCAAGCAAAGATGCTAAACATTTCCTAGTTAAACTTGATGATTCTTTGCTTTTCTTTGTCATTTATAATATCACACTGAATATAAGCGATTTGGCTTTGGGAAACTATAACAGGAATTTTTCACTGTTTTCTGACAAAACAATTAATGGAGAAAAATTGGAAGATGAATTGATAATGAAAATAACTTAGTTGCAGCTCTACACAGGTTAGCTGTTTATTTTGGGGCTGAACCCTGATTTTCAGCTCAATTTAGAGGTCACTTCCTCCAAAATAAGAAATCTATGTCTCTGAAACGTCTGCCTGTCTAACTTGAGTCAACTGACCCTTTACAGTTAAAATTAGTTTTAGATCAGAATTACAGCCAAGGAAATTAATGTATGGAAAGTCCTCACAAGGAAAGCAAGTGTGCTGTTGACAAAACAGTCTCAACTCAAGGTCCACTTAATCACATGTTCTGGAGCTTTTGATCGTATCACATAATCAGTTTGCTGAGTTGTCATGGAACTGCAGATGTTCAACCTTTACATTGTTGTGTTTAGCATCTGTTTAGCATGTTTTTAGCACATCTTTAGCATTTATTTAGGTTGTGTGTTTAGCATGTGTTTAGCGTGTGTTTATCGTGTGTGTTTATCGTGTGTGTTTAGCATGTAGTCGTACATGGATCCAGCCAAGCGTCAGCAGGTTCTGTTGGTCCTGGAAACTGAAAAGTTCCTCCACATTCTCCATGTCGCAGAAATCTGGACCAGCCGACTGTTTCGGGATCACGACGTGAGTCAGCATGAACTCATTGTGCGTCTGAGGGCGAGAGACATTCACACAGACAGGAGTGGAAAAGAGAGAGGGAGGCTGTCAGTGGGATAGTTAGTGAGCAACTCAGGTGATGTGTGACTGAGCGGCTGATTACTTAATCACCTGTGAGTCGAAACGTTCACATATTATAACTTAAAAACAGACAGGATGAGAGTGAATGGCAGAACAAACAAAAGACCCAACAAATGAGAAACAAGGAGGTTTGAAGTGGACTGATGTGAACTGAAGTGTTGAAATGAGAAATGAAGTGAGATAAATATCGAAAAAGGTCAGCAGGCAACAACCGTAAACAGTAAACAGTCAGTAAACAGCCTCACCAGTCGTCCACAGAGGACTCCACAGGTTTCTATTCCTCTGGCGGTGTTGGAGTCGGCCAGCAGGAGGAAACGATACGTCAGATCTCTGGGAATCACCACCCGCCTCAGACCCTCCACCCTCTGAGCTGCACACACAAAACAAACACACACATGTACAGATTATGGTACGTGTACGTGTGTGTGTGTGTATATATATGTGTGTGTATATATATGTATATATATGTATATATATATATATATATATATATATATATATATATATGTATATATATAACTATTATATATATGTATATATGTGTATATGTGTGTGTGTGTGTGTGTGTGTGTGTGTGTGTGTGTGTGTGTGTGTGTACTCACTGTGTACTCCAGCCAGCGTGGTGGCTGGTTGGCTGACGGGAGCTGGTGCTCTGTTCCTGTTAGGATCCGCCCCCTGGGATCGTGCGCTGTCTCTGATTGGCTGCTGAGACAGACAGGAGCCGTCTGTCACCTCAGGCACTTTGGTCCCCCCCTGAAGGAGAAACATGTCACTGCAAAAATACTACAATACTAGTGATACTACTCAGTACTGATGCTACACAGTACTAATAGTTACACAATAACTACTGACATATACAGTACTGATACTACAGCTGCTGACATACAGTAGTCGTATCAGCTGTAGTGACAGTAGTAGTAGTAGTAGTAGGAGGAGGAGTACAGTGTTGCCTAATGTCACCTTTTGCTCCGCCTCCTCTCCTCTCCTATTGGCCAGTTCCTGACGCCTCAGCTGGTCCTCGAAGTAGCGAAACTGCTCTGATTCGATCTGCATGCGTCGCAGGGTGGCGACACGCTGCCTCTCCTCCTCCAATAGCAGGAACCTCCTCCTGTCTTCGTCCAATAGGGAGAGCCGCTGCAGCTGCTGGCCACACCCGTCCACCAACACCGCCTGGCTCTGAGGAAACAGGAAGTCACATGATCAATACCCATGACGAGATACAATTAGGCCTACAGCTTAGCTTAGTCATGTTAAATCCAAGCTAACGTTTCTATGTTTTAATCTACATCACTGTAGAAAAGCTCATCCGTGTCATATCTACTCACCATGTACAGGCCGTTACCCATAATGCACCAGACCTCCTCTGGTGGTCACTCAACAGGTGTTTAATATATATATATATATATATATATATATATATATATATATATATATATATATATATATATATAAAATAATCTATCTATAATAAACCAATGATACAGGTCTGAATGAACAGATAAACTAACCGCTGCCTGTCTGCGTGAGAGCTCTGTGGCAGAAATAAACCTGTCAACCAATCTGTCATCTAATCTGATTAACAGGTAAACACACACACACACACCTGGGCTCTGAGGTACTCGCTGTGTTCCCTGCTGTATTTCTCCTGAAGACGTTTCTTCAGCTCGTCTTTACGAGGAAACGCCACTTCCTGAAGTTTCTGTAGAGATAAAGACAGAGTCAAATATTATTACAACTAATGACATCAGCCTCAGCTGTGTTTACTGCTAACTAGCTAATGTTAGCATGCTAACATGCTAAACTAAGATGGTGAACATGGTAAACATTATACCTGCTAAACATCAGCATGTTAGCATTGTCACTGTGAGCATGTTAGCATGCTGCTGTTAGCATTTAGCACTGTCACAGAGCTGCTAGCATGGCTGCAGCCTCTCAGACTGGTCAAAGGTTAAAGGTCAGAGAGGGCTGAAAGCTTTGAGTTTTTAACTGTTTTTAGCTGCAGATGTTTGCGAACACTAATACATCTCCTCATTACTAATAATCAATATAGTTAGTTACCTTCATGATGAGCTGTTTCTCTGGAACGCTGCACTGCTGGTAGTCTCTGTGAGCGGGCAGCTTCTCCACAAACAGACTGAACACACACACACACACACACAGTAGTTATATAGCATATATATATATATATATATATATATATATATATATATATAGCAGGTATATAAAGAAGGTGTGGCCTCAGTTTGTGTCTCACGTGATGAACTTGGTGTAGAGGACATAGGCGTTCTCCAGGCTGCCCTCCTCCAGGTAAACCGCCGCCATGCGCTCCATCTCCACTCCGGAGCGCAGGTAGCGCCTCGGTGCGATGTCCTCGTTGATCTCCACGCTGCATCCCATCTTCCCCAGAGCCCGCACACGCTCCGCCGCCGTCAGCGACACATCTGTGTAGTCTGGTTCTGCCGCCAGCTTCTTCTGCACGACACAAACACACACAGTTCAGATCATTTAAGGTTTGCATGATGAAGAGTTTATTTAGCTGAAGAAGGAGGAGGATGTTCTCAACATATAAAGGAACTCTTCATCCTTCAGCTCATCACAAACATCTGGAGATACGTGGTTTTCACTGGACAGGAAGGGGATAAGGAGCTGTCAGATCTAATCTGTACTGAAGTACAGTTCCTGAGTAAATGTACTGAGTTATCATCACAGTAAACCCGGCTCGCTCAAACATTCACATCTGACAGCTGAGGAAACTGAGAAGTACGTCGCTGCTGGGAGCCTGAATGCAGCGTTTGTTGCACAGCTCATTTACATGAGAGAGGAGGAGACACTCAGTCCTCTGTCCTCTGAGCGATCTCTATTCAGGAGGTGAAGCCAACACAAGACACACATTACAGTTTTAATGTTTCATTTTTTATTTAATTCTCTTCACTTTTATTTCCTTTTCTGTCCGTTTATTTGTCTGATTTTAATTATTATTAATTTAAACATCATTCAGTTATAAATATTTAATGTTACAGAGAAACAGTTGAGATTCCAGAGACTCTGACAGACATGGTCTGGGCTTTTAATTTGAAGGCCCCACATCTCTGTTTATCTACAGCACAAAGTGTGACACACACACACACACACACACACACACAAACACACACACACACACACACAGCAACACTCACCAGCGTATTTAAGCTGAAGCCTTGTTCCATGGTGTGTGTGTGTGTGTGTGTCTGTGTGTGTCACAGGCTCTGGTCGGCCCACGGCGTCCATCTGCCACCTCCCATGATGCTTCACTGCAGGGGAGACAGAAAAACAAACAAGACGTCAGAACCGAGCCGTTAGGAGTTCAGCAGCTAGCGCGGTGGCTAAAGCTAACAGTCAGCAGCCAATCAGAGCGGGCCGTGTGTGGATGGTTTCCCATCAGTCCCTCATCACGCCCGCTTGTCCTTGGCTTCCATGACAACCGGTAACTAACCGCCAGGTGAGTCATCCACTTTAACAAACAGAGAGAAGAAGAAGAAAAGAGACCTCCCACTCCTCACCGTGTTTCCACAGACGAGTCTGTGACACAACAAACAGCTCTGATTCACTCCGTCACCAACACCGTCTGCTACACCCGGCCTGGAGGAGGTCGCCGTGGCAACGGTTGCATCCAGGCTGGAGACCAGGAGGACAGAGAGAGAGAGAGACGTCTGTGATTGATCATCTGATATTTGTTAGCAAAGACTCGATCGGTGGTCTCGGTCTGATCCAGCAGCCTGCGATCTGACAAACGTTTCCCCGACGAGTTCGCGGCTTCTGCTTCAACAGCATCACAGACGATGAAGCAGGGCGTGGCTACCGTGTGATTGACAGAACTGGAGCGAGTCAACTTCAGGTAAAGCTGTTTGTTTACAGGTACGTCTCTGCGACACACAGGTGACATCATCATCAGTCGCCAACATCAGCCACAAAAATCAAACATGTTTAAACAAATCTGAGTGAGAATGACTGGAACACCACCTGACCCAGACTGAAGCAGACCCGGTCCACCTGACCCGGTCCACCTGACCCAGACTGAAGCAGACCCGGTCCACCTGACCCAGTCCACCTGACCCAGACTGGAGCAGATACCACCTGAGGTGAGCGCTCACCTGAGCAGGTGTCCCCAGTCTCTCCCTGACAGGCTACAGGAGGATCAGCAGAAACAGTTCAGAGTCATAGTTTCAGTTGTTTCAGGTGCGTTCACTCCCGTCACTCAAACATCCTGCTCGTGCACATTCATGACCTTTGACCTCCTTCACTTCACGTCACAACTGAACCGACAGGAAACACCAACAGGATCCTGACACACATTAAACTGTTTAACCGTTTAATCACCGTCAGCTTGTGTCGTTACAGAGTTTAATGAGACAAACAGATAGATAAATCACTCTCAACTCGCCCTGTAACAACCACTCAGCTGTTTTAAAGGGATTTTAAGAGAATAATTAACGGGTTGTAATAAACTGACACGTTTAATGTTTTCAGGTGTTTTAAAGAGTAAAAATCCCTTAAAATTGACCAAATAGCATCACAGCCATCAATTAACCCTTAACCTTAACTTAAACCTGAGAACAGAGGCAGCATAATGTTTGTTAATGTCAGCAGCACTAATAATTGTATAAATGAACTCATGTCTTTTTTTAATTTAAGGTGTTTTTAAGGGTTCAGTTTGGCTTTTTGAGAACTTAAATTTGACTGAGTTCGTTTGTTAAAGAGGTTAAAACTCATCCATGAATTAACATGTTTGGTCCCTTAATGTGACACAAACTGTGATTTACTCCTTAGTTAGTCTGAAGTCAGCAGCAACTGGTTAATGAGTCATTAAATATTAATGAAGCTCTTAAAGACTAATGTTCTAATTAAAGTGTGTTTAAGGGTTAAACCCAGTGATGTGTGCACCCTTAGATCCTCATTTCAAAATAAGACAAGTTATTGATCTCCATCCAGATCGATCTTTGATACTGAAACATTAGCTTGTCTTAAATGTTTCGTCACGTGACCTCCTTTAACCGAGCTGCTTCGTCAAATAAAGATTCAGTAAATAAAAAACTGTTTCATTTCATTAAATTAATAAAATATTTAAATCTGATGAAGTGAGACAGGAAATCAGCGCGCACTCTCTCTTCTCCTGGTTTCTATTGAACTCAGCGCAGGTGATTGACAGCAGAGAGGAAGACAGAGAGAAAAAGACAGAAAGCTCCGGGAGCAGAGTGAATGAGTTTACCGGTCTGTTGTCGGTGTGATGTCCAGAACCTGTCGGCATCACCGGGTCACACGTGCAGATGACAGAGGGAATAACCCGGGTTTAACCTGCCAGTTCACACTAAACCCGGACTCGGACCCGGGACTAAAACAGACCCGGTTTAAATATCACAGCTGATCCGAACAGATGTGAATGAAGCTGCTCATAAAATGGCTGAAAGCTCCGGCTGCTGCTTCAAACACCGACTGACGGCAGAGATGGTGGAGCCCAAAGATCCTCTCTGCACGAGGATGACTCACTCTCACCTTCCGGTTTCACAGGAGTGGGTGTTGGCTGTGCACATGGGCAACACTGCTGCCAAAGAGAGATGTAAATGTGTAGTGATGTCTCACTCTGACACATTTTCCCAGACTGAGGTGTGATGAAGGGCCACAGCTGCAGCCATGTTTCTAATGTTTAATATTTAATATTTAATAATCAAGTCTGAATGACTACAGACCCACGGTGGTCATCTCGGGGGGGGGGGGGGTACCGATCAGAATAAGATATATTTATTGAACATGCTGCAGGATTTGAAGGGTTTAATAATTCATGGATTGTAATATGTTAAAGGATTCATTAACCTCCTGTAATGTTACTTTGTACATTTTAAAGGATGTTATTCAGTGAAATGAATAGATATTAAATCAAATTGTGCAGATGATCCATTAAAAAGCCTGAATCAGGTTTACTGTATGATGTCATGCAGGTGAAGTTCACATGGTCAGCTCCTCCATCACCTGCAGAGTCAGTCCAACACAATAAAATAAAGTGACAACAAAAGCGGCCAAAATGCCCATCGAGCTAGCTGGCTTGCTAAGCTAGCTAGCTCAACCCACCTGGGCTCAACTGGACTCACCTGTTCTCTGTCTCCTCCTCGCTGGTCCATGGTGGAAATTTGGAAATTCGCAAGTTGAAATCAATGAGAAATTTGACGGACGTGAACGCAGCGTTTGAAGTTTTTAGGATTTGAGTTTTTGTTGTTTTGAGCAGACAAATGAACCCCCCCCCCACACCACACCACACACACACACACACACACACACACACGTGTGAAGTACCTGAGGTCGCTCGAATCGGGATTTGATCTCACATCTCCTTAACCACTGGACCATCTTCAGCGCTGATCGATACAAAGCACAAAAGAGATGAAGAAGATCAGGTTCACACCAACACCTGTTCACGCTGAAACAGGTTCACACTGACTCAGACCAGCTGGTCTCTGGTGTTGTGCTCTCTGTGTGATCATGGGTTCAGGCATTAAATATGTGACTTCTCTTTATATGAACACGTTTAAGATGCAACATTTAAATAACTGATGCATCAAATAAGACGAGTGATTTCATTTATATCCAGAAAGAGAAACCTGTTTCTCCGTCAGTGATTCTGTTTCATAAAGATGTTCATTATTTATTTGAACTGCAGTGAGTTTGAAAGAACATGTTGACTGAAACAGTGTGTGTAACACCACGACCTGAACCGCGACCGGAACCGCGAACTGAACCGCGACCTGAACCGCGAACTGGACCATGAACTATGGCTCAGCAGGTGAGCGGCTTGTCCTCTGATCACAGGGGCGGGGGTTCGAATCCCGCCTTTCTCACTGACAGGCAGGAGTTTGTTGTTCAAAGAAACTTTATTTCAATTATAAATATATTTACATGTCTGTGTGTGAACAGCCAAATACTTACTGATCTTTATTATTTGTCACTTTATTATGAACTCTTTTGGATCCTGTATGAGTGATGTCACCATGTCTCCAGTGATCTGATTGGTCACTAGTTAAACAGGTGAGCTCTGCAGCATCTGTTACCATGGTGATCTACCCCGGTTAGAAGGGAGCCGGCTTCATGAGAGACCACCAGAGAACCTGAGTTAAGCCCAAAGAGAGCTGGTTCAGACCTGGACCAGGTGAGTCTGGAGGGACCAGTTTCCATAGTAACATGAAACAGGATGTCCTGAAATAAGCCTGGTCTAACTGGTGGTCTGCTGGTCTGACTGCTGGTCTGACTGCTGGTCTGCTGGTCTAAGTGCGGATGATCTCCAGAGATCTGGTCCATCATGTGAACTGGGACTCCCTCTGCTGGACTCTGATCATCATTACAACCTCTAAACTTCCAGTTTGTTGTTCAGATTTTAAAACTTTATTCACAAAATCTGATTTTCTGCTTTTTAATGTTGCTGAAAAGAAAATCTGCTAGAATGTATTGATTGATTGATTTCATCTTATTTGATTTTACATGTGATATATTAATAATCTGATGACACATCAATATTTTGTGAATGATATTTTATTGTTGTCACGGTAACTAAGTGTGAAGAGAAAATATGTTTAACTTAATTTTCACATTTGAAACACTTGAGTTTATTTCCAACATAAAAATGGTTGATTTATATTTTATTGATCTGATTGATCTTTTATTGATCTGGTTGATATTTTATTGCTGCTGTTAATAAAACTAGAAAACACGAGTTACTGAACAAATTAAATCCAAACGCGTTCAACTTTATTTGGAAAAACCTCAAGCAGAAGAAGAAGGTGTGAATGCGACAAATTTGCGTTTTATTTTGAAATGTGGGAGCGGAAGTGATGCTGATGTCGGTGCAGGTGAGCTGATGAGTCCAGGTGAGTTCCTGCTGGCAGACATGGGGCTGGTTTACTCTGAGGTAAGAACACAAACTGTCTGTTTTTTGTCTTTAATCGATCTTAATTGATCTTCAATCAGCTGATTTTAGTTCTTTTAATCTGATGTTTTCATCGATTTCACTTCCGGTTTGTGTTGAAGTTCAGTTCGCAGGTGAGAAAGTTTAACGTCAAAGTGAGCTCAGCTCCAGGTGAGAGACAGAGACACCGCGGGACATTTAACCAGCAGAGGACTGATGTTTACATATGATGATCAGATACAGTATAATATCAATACATATATAAATATATAATATAATAATATATATAATATATAATTTTCTAGGAGAAGTGATGGAAAGTAACAAAGTACATTTACTCTGTTGGAGGAAGTATTCAGGTCCTTTACTGCAGTAAAAGTACTGCATTGAAATGTTACCACAGTGTGTTTTAGACTGAAGGAGGTTGAACTTTGACCTCCAGTCAGAGGTTAAAGTTTGTCTCATAAAGGTCAGTTCTCTCTGATCAATACACAACCCAATCAATTTAATGGATCAGTATCAGTTCTGATGAATGGCTTTAGTGACTCTGCTGTCTCAGGTTATTTCTATATTTCTATATATTTATTATATCTCACTAAACTGAACCTCTTTGTGGTTTTGGGCTGTGGTTCAGACAGAACCGGACACCTGAAGGGGCCCCTGACCCTTTGGGCCCCTGGTCCAGAACCAGATGAGCTATTGGTGGTTTTGGGTCTCTCTCAGTCTGTGGGTCTTGCTCCTGTTGGGGGCCCGCTCCTAAAGACTGAGGACTGTGGTGGATCTGGTCTGAGCTGAACCAGGTTCATGCACACAGGTTATTGTGTCTGATGTTACAGTCAGATATCATGAAACGGGACGGACCAGTTTCTGTTTGAAGAACTGATAACGAGTGTGTGTGAGTGTTGTTTCTTGCTCTGTCTGTATCTAAACATGTTGTCAGACATGTTTTTGCAGTTTGGGCCCTCGGGGCCACCGAACCAACAACCTCAGCTGAAGGATCGTTCCTCCTGTTCTGACGTCATTCATGCTTTCACCAAATGTTAGACTCTGAAGTTAATATTAATCCTGGACCCCTGAGGGTCTGGGGCCCCTGAGGGTCTGAGGGCAGCTGGCTGCTACCTGACTGTTTAAACTTTGATTTGAAGTGTTGATAGTTGATAGTTAAATTACTCCTCCTCCTCCTCTCCCTCCTCCTCAGCCGGCCTGTCAGTCAGCGTATGATGGAGACATCTATCAGCTGTATCACCTCCTGAGCGAAGATCCAAACCACCTGAATGTTCAGGACGAGCGCACCGGGGACACGCCCCTCATCGCAGCCTGTCGCCATGGTAACCTGAGGGTGGTCCGGTACCTGCTGGACAACAGGGCTGACGTCCACCTGACCAATAAGGTGCGTGTCCCTGCTGATGTCACCATGTTGCTGTCAGCGTTGGTCACTGATGTGAAGTGTGTGTGTGTCTCAGAAGCAGAGGACGTGTCTCCACTACGCGTCCAGGAGGACGTTCTCTCTGCTGGATTACCTCCTGATCTCCATCCTGATGCCCATCCTGCTGCTCGGGTACCTGCTCATGGTATGCTACGGCTAGCATACACCTCTGATGCTTCATAGCCACGTCCGGGGTTTGGTACTAATTATAGGTCAAATAATGATCTAGTGACTGTCATTAATGACTTATTAACCACAAAAACCCAAAGAAGCCTTTGAGTCAGAGCAGCAAGTGATGACCCGCAGGGTCAGTTAGTGAACGTCTGTCACTGTAGAGCTAACCGCTAACTGCTATCAGTTCGGGCTAGCGCTAATCAGTTCAGTTCTCATTAAGCTTCTCTCCATTTCTGTCTATAGTTCTGTTTAACCCCCCCGACATTTAGTCTTAAAAAGCTTGCTAACAGTCAGTAAGTAAACTTGCTAGCTTGTTAGCTAGGAAGTAATAGAGCTCTGTGTGTGTGTGTTGTAGTTACAGAAACAGAGGCAGAACGTGGCTCTGATGCAGGCGGTGCTGAGCAGCAACGTGAACACTGATGCTGTCGACTATGTGAGTAAAAACAACTCTTAACTCTGGCTTTACGTCAGCAGCTGTTAGCTTAGCCTCGTACTAACATCAGTGTTTACTAAGTAGAGTTTTATCATCACTGGCAACACACAGGTTGCAGCTCATTAACTAGTTGTTACATACAGATTAGTTGTTACTACAGCCGCTAACTGCAGGTGGAACTGTTGTGTAGCTAACTGACAAAGCTAACGTTAGCATGCTAATATCTGAGCCTTTAGAGTAACAGAGGTAATCTGGAGGACGGTCGACACATCTGACCTGAAACTGATCAATGCTGTTTTAATGACGTCAGTCTGGAAGAGTTTAAATCACATTTCACTAAAATAACACAACATGAGTAAATAGCATCAGTTAGCTTAGCATAACCAGATGTTTCCCTCATTATAAACTGTATGAATCCTGCTAACTGTGAAGCACTCAGATGTCTCCATGTACGCAGACAGAAATAAAACACAGATGTATCTTTTAGCCTCTAAAA
>VMKM01004689.1:0-13749 GCA_008360985.2 Macquaria ambigua | reverse complement strand
CCTTCTCCTTCTTCTTCTTCTTCTTCTTCTTCTTCTTCTTCTTCTTCTTCTTCTCAGAACGTGACAGCAAACATCTCTGGACCTCCACATGAAACCAACCGAGAACAACCAGTAACATTTTTTATTTTAAAATGTGTAATGAAAAAGCCAATCATGCGGATTTATTTAAACTTTGCATTTAATGTGAGTCAAAAGATTTGGAAAATCTGTTTTATAATTTTGTTTCCAAACTTGTAATTTTCTCTTGTAATCATAGAATTGTATTGTGTTTTAATCAATACTGTAAAATGACTTCCTTCATTATTACTGCTGTACAGTAACAAAAGTAATAAAGTACATTTAATCAATTACTGGTAACACTGTACTATATACATTACGTTATAGTTTTTCTTTTCAAAATGTCTGCATGAAAGTATTAAGGCCACTGTTGAACTTATGATATAGAAGTCATAAGATTAAAATATATATACAGAACGACTACAGAGAGCCGTCACTGTGATAGAGTATGTGCTAAACGTAAATGTAAGGTGATTAAAAACCTCAGACTGTGCAAGAATAATGATACTGCAGATAATATCAAATGAAATACAACTAAAGATAAATATATAAATGAATAGCATGCAGATTGTGCATGAGGCTAACATAGCCAGTAGCTGACAGTCCAGCAGCCTGATGACAGAAAGCAGGTGAGCATTTCACTTCCTCCCGTCAGCGCTGGGAGGAGTTGAATAGCCGGATGACCTGGGGGACAAAAGACTTCCTCAGCGTTGCGTAATGGCTCGCATTTCACTTGTGATATACGTGTGTAAACAAAGCAGATTTCTACGCATCGAGTCTATTTTATGTGTGTAACTACGGTGATTGTGTGTTGGGCAGTACTGTCCCTGAACACATCCTGTGTGACACTGGTGTTGGCTTTAATCATCTATCTATGTAGAGGCAGCTTCAGGAAATCCCATCATCATCTGCAAACATGTCAGCAGGCTCTGCTGCTCTTTGGGTCGTTTCTTTCTTTTATGACTTCACCTGAACAAGCTAACTCATCATATCTTGTTCTCATCTTGTTCTGTTGTTGTATTGCCTAGTGTCGTCGTCTGCTAGCTACCTGTCGATGCCTGTGTGCCAGACTGCATGTCATTTATGTAGTGCTTGTTGTGATTTTATGTAAGTAGTGTGTGTGAGTGTTATAATGTTTGGTTGGCACACAGCGTGCACTGCAGAGTTGGAGGTGTTGGCACCTGCAAGATGAAATATTCAGCACCTCACCACAGACACTTGTGGTTTCTTCTTCTCAGGCCAGTAGTTTCCTTCTGGTGCCTCGTGTGACAGCCAGCAGACTGTGTCACTGCAGGACTGCACCGTCTTCACATGCATCTACTTTTGCACTTTTTAAAATTCACTAAACCAAAAACAAAAAGATAAAATCTTTACATTGTTGAGGCTCTTCTGAAATGTGCATTGTTGTTAAAATCTGTGAATTCATTTTCTCTATGAAATGACAAAAAGGACAAAAACTTTAGAATTCAAGATAAATGGACACAATTGACCACAAGTCATCTATTTACAGCGAGCTCTTTGTGAAAGATGGGGTCAGTAATGAGTTTCCTGCAACATTACAGTGTGAAAACCTTCAGAAACAGGAAAAGAAGAGTTTCCTGTCGTGTATATTCAGAGGTTACGAGCAGCAGCTCCTCAGATGCAAACTCTGCACCGAAGATGAAGATGAAGAACTTCCCTCCAGAATTTGTTCTCAAACAGCTCAGCACCTACGTCGCACTCATTGTGATCTTTATTCACAATGTCGTGCTCGACAAGGACATGGAGTGCTCGTGCGATGACAAAGTTCCCATCTGCAATTTGTACATGTTTCTGCCGTTTTTACTTATGTTTGTTTTACAGTTTTGGACGGACAAGAAATGTCTGGGAGCCTGGAGATGTATGTGTTGCTGCAAATCTACGTCTTGCTGCGAAGAAAGCTGCAACAGCTGCAGAGAGAACACAGAAAAATGTTGCAAATTCTTCTGGGTTTTATTGTATCACCTCATCAGGGCAACTTTCGTCGGCCTGCTGTGGGTTGTATCTGTGCTGATCGATGGAGACTGGTACGTCTGCTGTTACAATGATCACTCTGATCAACAGAAGCAGTTATCCTGCAAAGATAAAAGCAACATCACACTTGAGGAAAGAAAAATCATCACTGATCTGAAAAACAAGTCCTGGGTGAGTCAGTCTGCGTTATTCCGTTATTTTCTTTTATCTGAACACAGTAATGCTGTTCTGTATGGAGGCTCGGAGCGGCCGAGGTTGTTATAGTTTTATGTTATTCGTTATATTGAGATCATTATCTTGAAAAAACAAAAGGACATTTTCTAAAGGTGATAATTAAGTCATTATGTTGAGAAAATGAAAACTGTTGTCCCAAGATGACGACATCATTCAATCAGTCTTGGTTTAATAGAGTGTTTGGATTAGGTAGATTATATGTGGGCTCTAATTTTGTGATTGTGTGTTGTGGCAAACGTGCACAGGATGTGGGGGTGCGTTCAGTGGCTCAGTTAACAATAAACTTTTGATCTCAAGGTAACAAAGTAATATTATTGCTGTTTTCATGGTTCCAGATTATTGGCATCTCTGTATTCCTTGGCGCCCTTTCCCTGGTCGCCTTGATGTCATTGTTTGAATGGAGGAAGTGCCACGAGGCTTTGGGTTGTAGAAGAAATCTGTTCTATGAAGTGATTTTGAACGAAGAGAAAGATGTACTGAAAGAGATTTTGAGAACAGAAGCAAAAGAAAAGCTGAGTGAAGCCATCAAGGAGAAATTACGTGGTGAACAGTGGGACACATGTTTTGATGTTGCTGCAAAACTGATTGAAAAAAACACTTCACCTCAACGTCCTGAAGGAGCAGGAAACCAGGTAAAGAACCAACACCTGTCGGCTCTGTGTCGAGCTTCATGTGTCATTTTCACTTTGGTCCAGACTGAAGTTTAATACAGACATTCATGTTCTGACTCTCTCTGACCTTTCCCCACTTCTGAACCAAAAGAGGTTTTTTCTTCAGCCCAGGGTTTGAGCCAGAGAGCCGTTGCTACAGCGTCCCCCTTAAAACATTCAGTCCTGTCACTCAGTCCTTCCTGTGCTGCTCCCAGTTGTCCCCCATAAAGTCCAGGACTGAACATTCAAATGGATCATGTGTTGTGAAGCCAAATCAGATTAATTTATAGATCGCTTTAAATACAGAACTATATTTGTTACATGGTGGGCAGTAACAGAACTACTGTAACAGGAAACAATGAGGAAGAACAAAAAGAGAATGGATAATAACAGCAGCATTAGTTGTGCACATTCATGTCATTTGCATTGTTTCTTTCTGAAAGTGAAACGTTTACTCACTGTACGAAATCTTTTGCAGGAAGAAGGAATGAAACTTCTACCACGGGAGACAGGTTACTCTGTCTGTCTGTCTGTCTGTCTGTCTAAACAAAACAAACATGGACGAAAGGACAAAATAGATGGTTAACAGTGGGGAAAATGTGTCTTTGTCGTTTTCATCTGGGTGTTTAGCGGCTGTATCGGTCCACCACTTTGGTCCAGACTGAAATATCTCAACAAACATTTGATGGATTGTCATGAAGTTTTATACATTCATGTTCCCCAGAGGATGAATCCTGCTGGGTTTGTAGATCCTCTGACTCTCTCTGAGTCAGAGGATCGCCATTGTGACTGTGTCCCCCTTAAAACATAAAATCCTGTCACTCAGACCTCCCTGCACCCAGTTGCCCCCCAAGTCCAGGACAGAAGCAGGCTTCTTATTCAAACTCTGAAAAGTAGATCATGTGTTGTGACCAGGAGCAGCACCAGCAGCAGCAGCACCAGGAGCAGCACCAGGAGCAGCACCAGCACCAGCAGCAGCACCAGGAGCAGCACCAGCACCAGGAGCAGCACCAGGAGCAGCACCAGGAGCAGCACCACAGGTGTGTTTCTGACATAACGAGTCAGCTCATTAGCTCAACATAACATCTGCTCAGCTGACCATCATCATCTGTATCAGCACAGTTTCCTACAATTTTAGAAGAAGAAGAGCTGAAACTGAAAAGCAGTTTTGGTAATTTGGTAGTTGGTAATACTAACGTAAGCAGATCACTTTAATACAGAAACACATGTTGGATGGTGGGCAGTAACAGAACACAATAACAATAACAGCATTAATTGTACACATTTATGTCATTTCAGTTCTTTTCATTGTTTCTTTCTCAAAGTGAAACTTTCACTGTATGAAACCTTTTGCAGGAGGAAGAACCTTGAAAAACAGGAGCTGGAGGTAAATCTGTCTGATTCCAGTTTTAGACCAAACTGTGGTCTGTAACACTGATCAGTTACATCTGTAAAATAATCAATAACAGAAATTAGAAAATTGATTTCAGGTATCTAAAATTGTATTTTTCATTCATCAGATCAATGTACAATTAATTAAATTGCGTTTGAATTGTTCTATGTATGTGAGGACTGTTAGACAGAAAAAAAGGAAAAATAAAAATGAGAAAATTGGCCTCAATGTGCGTCTGATTGGCTGGCAGCCAGATATATAAATATATTTAATTCCCAAATAAACTATTCATATTGTACGGACCGAAATTAAGCTAAAATTAATATTGCAGACAGGAACAACTGTAAGCGTTCCCGTGGTCCCTACAATATTATTATTATTAACAAACAAAAATATTCCACTTCACCAGTAAGACTTCACTGGCTACACTAACACGTGGCATACTGTACATCTAACACACCAAGGTGGACTGTTTGTGTTTCTGGTTAAACTAAAAGGATCTTCCTCTTTAACAAACAGTCTGTCTCTGTGGGGATCCTTTCCATAATGCTGTCAGACACTTAGAATAACAGTCTGAACCAGACTCAGTGTTAAAAACAAGCACTTTTAGTGGACACACTGATGGGTGCAGTCGCCCAGGTGATCTACTTTTCAAACCTTTTGGTATTTGGATTAGTCATTTAGACCCCGAAATATGAAAAAATAGGGCCCAGGTTTAAAAATACTGGAGTTTCCCTTTAAGCTGTCGACACACTGCTCACTTTGTTCTGCTGTCGTTTCCAAAAGTATGTAGACGCCTCTGTCCACATCTGTGAGCTTGGTGTCTATTTTGTTTTATTATTATTATTATTATTATTCATGTAATAAATTCAGTTCGACTTGAAACTGTTTTCTCCAAACAGGGACCTTCTTTCGGCTGAGAATCCAGGTTCATCAGACAAGCAGTAAAGATGATGATGATGATGAAGAAGACTGTGATGGCTACATCTTTACACAGACCAACATGCTGTTTTTAAACACATTTTATATTGAGCTTTAATCTGTAATAGTATCTGTTCAGTATCATGTTGTTGCTTTTGTTATTTGTGACGGCAGTTTAAGAAATGTTTGATTGATATTTTCTGTTGTAGCTTTCAGCTCTCAGTGCTCTGCACAACGTAATCAAGTGTTATGATTACATTTTTCACTTTCATCTAATGATCATGCAAATGTGAATTTAAAAGATGGCGTCTGCATTAAAGCTCTACAGGAGGTTCAAACTCTGCAACTGCAGTCTGCTGCATTTTTCACAAAATACATTTAAAGAATAAAGAAACATGAGTAGATTAAGACAATCGTGACAGTTAATTTATTTACTACATTTGACACTGACAAGTCTCCAGGTCTCAACTGAGAACAGCTGCTTTAGCTTCAGAGCTAAAGTTTCATTTCATTCCTTCATAAACTGATAATATTCCCATCAGCCTCGGCTGAACTTTGTGTTTAGTGCTGATTAGCGTAGTAACAAGAGGCAATTAGGCTTACAGACAGCAGCCAATAACAGTAAATAGAGAAAAATACAGAATACTAAATAAAAACAATAAATACATAAATCACAAGTAGAAGCAGTGAGAAGAAGCCAGAGGACGCCCGACACATCCACAGCTGGAAACAGACCAAATGACATTTGGTTTAATAAACCAACAGCTGAAGGAATAAAACACATTATATGTCTGTTAGAACCACCTGTATGGAGGTAAAACCTCCACCCTGATGGTGTAAAGGAGTCCAGAATGACCTGAGCTTTCTGCGTGGCTCTTTTCATTTAAGTTCACAGCAGTGACTTTATGGCACGTTCACAGTTTTTTCTGGTAAACTTTTGTTTAGCAAACATTACCATGCTAGCACGCTAAACTAAGATGCTAAACATTATACGTATGAGCATGTTAGCATGATGGTGTTAGCATTTTTACAGTACAGCCCACAGACTGTAGATGAAGATGGCCGACGCATCTCCTCTTCCTCCCACTGTACAAACATATTAATAAAATATCCCGGATACAGGAGCTGCCATCTTGAGCTGGTGACGTCATTTGGATCCAGAGTCTGCGCTGTAGTGATCGAGGTCCCACCCACACACCATCCTGAACCAATCACAGCACATTCACAGCTGTCAATCATGACGTCACACACCCTTTTTTTAGCATCAAATAACTAATTAAAACCAAACTGATCAGAAAAATGAACACTTGAACAAACATCATTAGACATGTACTGTGACTTTTCAGTTTGGGCGGGGCTTATGAGCTATACTGCAGCCAGCCACCAGGGGGAGATCCAGATGTTTTGGCTTGGGGAGCTGTCATGTCGTCCATATACAGTCTGTGGTTCAGCTTCACAGAGCTGCTAGCACGGCTGTAGACTCGTAGTCTTGCTGAGTGATTTGAGTTCATGAGAAGGTTTTAGAAGAAAGAGGAAGAAAAACAGAAACCAGCAGAGGCCAGAAGACTGATGAGAAAACATACCAACATGGTGGACAATGGTTGAGAAACAGAACCAGCAAACCAAAGGAAGTTCTCAGCTTGTGTGCTGAAAGAGTTTTATTGCACAAGTCGACAGAGGCCATCACATAAAGTCTGTCATAAGGAAGCAGGGAATTATTTAAAAGTTATAATAAAGTAATAAAGGGCAATAAAACTGTAAAAGACCAGCATTAAGGCGCACACACAGACACACACACAGACACAAACAGACACACACAGACACGCACACACAGACACACACACGCACACACACACACACACAGACACACACACACACACAGACACACACACACAGACACACACACACACACACAGACACACAGACACGCACACACAGACACGCACACACACACACAGACACACACACACACACACACACACACAGACACACACACACAGACACGCACACACAGACACGCACACACACACACACACAGACACACATAACAGACACACACAGACACGCACACACATAGACACACACAGACACGCACACACACAGACACACACACAGAATACACACACAGACACACAGACACCACACACAGACACACACAGACACGCACACACACACACACACACACAGACACACACACACACGCACACACAGACACACACAGACACACACACACACACACAGACACAAACAGACACACACAGACACGCACACACAGACACACACAGACACGCACACACAGACACACACAGACACGCACACACAGACACACACAGACACGCACACACACACACAGACACACACACACACGCACACACAGACACACACAGACACACACACACACACACACAGACACACACAGACACACACACACACACACACACACAGACACACACAGACACACACACAGTTTTACTGTGGTTATACAAATTCATCCAGTGAGGCAGTTTTTATCAGAAAAATGCCTGACTGAGGTCTTTGGATGAAACGCTGCTTTTTCAATAATCCTGGCAGGGACAGGGACCAAGAGTTCACTACCTTCTTTAACCAAATGAATCAAAGCTCAAACATTATGAACTAATAATGAACACAAACCATCCGTCCAACATTCGTTAGTGTTACAGTAATCAGATACTGTGTTCATTAATAACCAACACGTCTTCATACCTTCACGACAGATTAGATCATTTGCCAATCGATCCCAAAGCGACATATATGACCAGAGTACCAGCGACAGGCATACTGGACCTTCATCGTCATGGTAACAACAATAAACACGTTGTGAAATTGTGCAGTTTGGTTAGGTTTAGGCACCAAAACTGCCTGGTTAGGTAAGTTAAAGCTCGAGTGCATGAACGTCACATTCAAGTTGCCAGACGAGTTCACACAGTGCTGATTCAGCCTGCAGGTAAATCTCTCTGTATTTCAGTGTACCAGAGTTTTTAAATCCGGTGTGTGTGGTGACATTCCCGCGCTGGGTATACAACTCCAACAACCTTCACCAATAAGGAAGGCAGCCTGTAGACTGAGAGGCGAAACCCAGGGCAAAACAAAGTGTGCAACGCATGATAATAAGTGAAGGCAACTCAGACGAGTGCATCAACATTTTTTTCCTCCAACATAAACGACGGAATAGGTCGTTTATCAATGATTCCCAAAACGCCATTCATAAAAAGATCATGGTTTGGGTTAAAATAAGTATGTTGGTAATACTAACGTAAGTTACGTACGGAAGGTAAAATAAGTCAAGGCTGACTTTTGGATTAACACGACACAGACAGCAGCCTCCAGGATGAAACTCCTGTGTTGTTTGACCCATCCATCCACCTGGTCCTCTTCCCTATGTGGACTTTGTCGCTCTTTATATTTCCTCACCATATTTCCATCTTTGCTCCCGTCATAATTACTACGGCCACTAGAGGTCGCCGTACATGCAAACGTAAATATGGGTCGTAATAAGCTGCTGCACAGACGACCTATACGGACATATTTTTGGGGAGGACAGTCTCTCTTTTTCATGTGGACTAGTGGCTGGACAGTCAGAGGACACTGTTCAGAGAGACTTCATTTGGGGGTTGAAATGACTAAAACTTACCATTACTTTTGGAATTGGTTCAGTAGATCGCCTCAGCCGGCATCCGCGAACAGGCTGCAATAGCTGTAACGTAATCCTTGTGGGCAACTGCACCCGTCAAAGTGCGTCCACTAAAAGTGCTTGTTTTTAACACTGACTCTGGTTCAGACTGTTATTCTAAGTGTCTGACTACATTGTGGAAAGGATCCCTACAGGGACAGACCTGTCTGTTAAAGAGTAAGATCCTTTTTGTCTTCCTGAAACAACTCAACCTCTTGTGAGATTTCCTTTAATCTGCTTTTGTGCGATGCAGTGTCATCCCCTCACCCACCACCACAGGGATTCAGTTTCAGAACTGGTCACCTTGTTTATCCAACTTTATTTTGCAGGAAAAATCAAAAAATCAAAATGATAACAGCTCAGCCAGGTCTCACATTCTCAGTTTTATAGCCTTCAAGAGAGCGTAAACTTAACATACTTAACTATGATTTAGATCAAGTGGATCAAAGCAAAGCATTTGTTGGTCAATGGTTGAGGAACAAAAACACAAAGCTTCACAAATAAGATGCTTGCAGTTTCAAGTGTGGATGACTCATATTCCATACTGTTCATCTGCAACACACACAACAGATTTCTTTAAAAAGGAAGTAAATGGTTTCATGTCGGTGTCTGTTCAGAGGGTTTGAGCTGCAGCTTGTCAGTTGGTGCCAGCTGTTCATCAAAGATGCAGAGTGTTCTGACAGAACTTTCTTCTAAGCGGTTCAGCACCTTCGCTGCAATCATTTTCATGTTTACCTACACCATTTTGCTTGGAAGGGACTTTGCGTGCACTTGCAAACCACAACTCTTTGACTGCAATGTGTACCTGGTTCTGCCAGTTTCTATAATATTTCTGGTAATACTCGGGACAGACAGGTCCTTTCATAGAGTCTGGAGAGGCCTGTGTTCAGGTGGCAGTCTTCACACCTGCAGTTTTCTGCCGTCTTGCTTACGTAAGTGTCTTAAGGCACTTTTAGTCGGTGCGCTTTGGACTGCTTTTGTGTTGATCGATGCAGACTGGTATATCTGCTGTCAGAATGATCGTTCTAAACAACAGTTAGCCTGCAAAGCCAAGAACAACATCACTACAGAGGATCGAGTCCTCATCACTGACCTGAAAAACCAGTCCAGGGTGAGTGTTTCCATCATGTCAGTGTGTATCACCTTTTTATTTGACTGTGGTCTTGTTCTACTTGATCAGCCTGAGGACTTTCTTAAAGAAATGACTGCAAGAACTCAGTGATGCTGTAATATAACCATCTTTGTTTCTTTTCAGATTATTGGTAGCTTTTTACTCTTTGGTATAATTTTTGTGGCATCCATTATGACACTGTGTGGATGCAGGAAATGCTGTGGAAAATCATGTTGTTGCAACAGTAAAAGTCTATATGGCAGACTGATTTTGGAGGAGGAGGCCATCGTACTGAAAGAGGTTTTGAGGAAATCTGCAAAAGAAGAGTTGACTAGAAGATTTGAGGAGAAAATACGTGGTGAACAATCGGAAGAGTGTTTTAATGTTGCTGATGAGCTGATTGAAGAATCTACACCAACTGTTTCTGAAGAAAAGAAGAACAAGAAGAAGAAGCACGAGGAGCAGAGAATCGGGTAAAGAATCAAAATTAGCAATTGAGTTTTTTCATTCAGTTTTCCTGAAGATATATAACTTTATTTCATAGTTCTATCATAACTGTATATAAAGCAGTTAAAACTTAATACTTTATATACAGTTAGCTAGTTTTAACTGCTTTATATAAGTTAGCTAGTTTTAACTGCTTTATATACAGTTAGCTAGTTTAACTGCTTTATATGCAGTTAGCTAGTTTAACTGCTTTATATGCAGTTAGCTAGTTTTAACTGCTTTATATACAGTTAGCTAATTTAACTGCTTTATATACAGTATATACACTTAGCTAGATTAACTGCTTTATATACAGTATATACAGTTAGCTAGTTTAACTGCTTTATATACAGTATATACAGTTAGCTAGTTTAACTGCTTTATATACAGTTAGCTAGTTTTAACTGCTTTATATACAGTTAGCTAGTTTAACTGCTTTATATGCAGTTAGCTAGTTTTAACTGCTTTATATACAGTTAGCTAGTTTAACTGCTTTATATACAGTATATACAGTTAGCTAGTTTAACTGCTTTATATACAGTTAGCTAGTTTAACTGCTTTATATACAGTTAGCTAGTTTAACTACTTTATATACAGTTAGCTAGTTTTAACTGCTTTATATACAGTTAGCTAGTTTTAACTACTTTATATACAGTTAGCTAGTTTAACTGCTTTATATGCAGTTAGCTAGTTTTAACTGCTTTATATACAGTTAGCTAGTTTAACTACTTTATATACAATTAGCTAGTTTAACTGCTTTATATATAGTTAGCTAGTTTAACTACTTTATATTTAGTTAGCTAGTTTTAACTGCTTTATATACACAGTTAGCTAGTTTTAACTACTTTATATACAGTTAGCTAGTTTTAACAACTACTGCCAATCAAGTGTAATGTTAAAGTAAACACAACACGTTAACGAACCAACATCCATACAAATGTTTTTCACTGAGTTTAACTTTACCATGAAAATTGCAATAACTGCGATGCAGGTGCAGAATTTTCCACAAGCCAGATCTGTCCGTACGCTCTCCATCTGTGATGTGCAGCGTGCATCAGCTGACACCCGGCAGCACATATACCAACACCAAACCACCTATTTCCTGTTTCTGACGGCACATCTGAAACTGCAAGTGCTGACTGGGGACTTTAATCATCCGTAAGAAGATTTGAGTTATTTGGTAGAATATGAAATGAAATGTGGAAGAAGTTGTTCTATTTTATATTTATATGAGTCTATCCTGTCCTGGTGTGTTCTTAAAAAAATTGCTTCCAGGGTTATTGCCTCCGAAAGAAAATTGAAATTGAATCATTAAAGCTGGGGGAGGCAGAATCTGTGCAACCTGTGCAAAAGCCTCACCGAGACCGCGGTCCCTCCCAACGTGACCTGTTTTCTCAAAGACGCCCTTCCAGCGCTTCGCGGCCGCAGAGCAGAGCGCCCCAGGCTTCAGAGGCAGCTGCAACGCCGTCCAGCAGCGGGAAGAGAGGCTAGTACACCACACACACACCACTGTCACCCGTCAACAGTTATCCCCACTGTTTGTCATCAGGCCTCTTTGCCACTCGTCGTTACGAGCGCCATGGCATCGAACATAATGAGCTGAAGCTCCGTGTTGTTTTGTTCTATACACCGCTGCAGGCAAAGGAGGTGCTGGACATTTATCACAAGTTTCAGGATTTTCCGCCATCAATCAGGTTTTCACCGTCTGAAGGGACGTGTACACACATCTGCTCTTGTAGCTCAGCCAATAGGAACGCACCGTCTCTCTGAAATAACCTGTGATTGGCCAAAGTCTCCTGTTTTCCTCAGAGCCTAGCAGCTACAAACAACACAGGATACACTGCATTTTTGTTTTTTTCAAATTTCCATCAAGAAATGATCAACACCACTTTGGAGCTAAGAGAGAAGAAAGAAGCATGTTCACAGAAGAGGTAAAGGGAAATTGTCTACAGTCCAGTCGGGCGGCCCCCAGAACGGTCCTGCCTAAGTGGACGACCTCCAGTGTTGCTCAATCTACGTCACCAGCATCCAGACCTTCCTCCATGTGATGTTCTGTGTAAAGCATCTGAAGTTAGACATCTATCTGCATCCAGACGCCACACCTCAGTACTCATGAGTGCAACGTGGCAGAAACACAGTGCAGCTGCAATCATAATAGTCCTGTCTGTATCCAGAGGCCATCTGTAAAGAAAGACTACATGAACAAATAAAACTAATGCACCAGAGTCAAACCAGCAGATCACAGCTGAATGCAATTAAACACATATAGTAACAAATTCATGATTCTTGTTTCCTGTAGCTTTGATGAATCAAAACTTACATTATATACAGTAAGTTTTTACATATATAGTTTTTGCTCACACTCTTATCATTGCACACAACAAACAAAACTTCATTAAACTTTACAGACAAACTGTTTCTGTGTCTGACTCTTTCTGAGCAGCAGTGGTGGAAAGTAACTGTACATTTATTCAGTGCAGTTTAAAAGTACAGGTACTTTCAGTGTAATCATTTGATTCTTTACACGTGTACTCTGCTACTACATTCATATTAACACGAGTCACCTGAACACAGACTGTGACATGTCGAGCAGCTGCTTCAGTTTCCTCTCAGCTGTGATTGACAGACATGTAATCTCCACAGAGGTCACTAGAGGTCGCTGCTGCATCAGTTTTTACTGCTCCAACCTTCATCCAGCCACACTGACACCTTTTCTGTGTGTTTCTCCTGCGTCTGCAGTAGTTATGTGTTCAGTAGTTTCTGACAGTTCTTTCTGTGAGACTTTACATGTGTCTGATGGCTGCATTTACTCCTTACTTTATGGATTCAAAGTTCAACGTCCAAAACATATGAGACCACCAAAATCCCAGAATATGAGTGGGATCATGATCATTAGCAGAACGTTGCAGAACTTTCAAGTTTCAGCTCGTCTCGTTGTGAATCTTTAAACCCGCCTTAAAGAAACGCCCCCAAAGAACACCTCCCCGCCCCCTTTCAAAAATATTTCTTCTAGCTCCACCCGACGTTCTCTGAACATCAAAGATGGACAACGTTCTGACAGAACTTGCTTCTAAGCGGTTCAGCACCTTCGCTGCAATCATTTTCATGTTTACCTACAATATTTTGCTTGACAGGGAGTTTGCGTGCACTTGCAAACAACAAGACCTTGACTGCAGTGTGTACCTGGTTCTGCCAGTTTTTATAATATTTCTGG